>JADDOH010009079.1:0-105062 GCA_016648135.1 Agrypnia vestita | reverse complement strand
TTTTCACATCTCAAAATGCATCAACATATTTTCTTCGGTAAGTGTCCGTGCTTCCATTCCATTGAATAATACTGAGACCACACATCTGACCATGTGTTCTTAACTATAATATATTTTGTGACAAGAAACAATATATACACAATAAAGTGATCAGCGTGATAGAGACGGCGTCTGTCTCTATCACATTGATCACTTTCGAGAATATTCCACACATGTAGGAACTCAGGTACTTTATTTTTTGCTTTGATCGCCTGCTCGTTTATCTACGACTTCATCAAATGTCAAAATTTGACCGATCCGTAGCAATAGCATCGCCTAATTTTATAAAAACTATTTTCAGAAATTTAAGTGATTCAAACCATCCAAAAATTCTCGATTATATGTAATTCATTTTATTTCTAGCATCTCGTGTCAATCTACCTTTCTTCTTTCGCATTAAAAGAAAAGAAGAAAGAAATATATTTTTTAACAAATTAATCAAACATTAAGGAACTGTGTTCTTACTGGTATAATA
Source organism: Agrypnia vestita (assembly GCA_016648135.1). Lineage (NCBI taxonomy): Eukaryota > Metazoa > Arthropoda > Insecta > Trichoptera > Phryganeidae > Agrypnia > Agrypnia vestita. The sequence goes on along the minus strand of JADDOH010009079.1, from coordinate 104,548 downwards.
CTCGCAATATACCCGAACCCCAACTTATTACCCCCCCCCCCGATTATATGATATGAAAGCCGTGGGTTGTCTCACGGAGGCAAAATCCATACCTCGAAATTTTCATTAAAATCTCATTCGCGGACAAAGGCTGTAAAGGTTGCCATGCAACAACGGGTCATTTTGCTCTTCGTATAAAATAAAACGGATAACTAAAAGATTCATATTTGTACGCACATCCTTAGCCTAGAATGCGCAAACTTGGCAAGACATCCTGTTTATATTTATATATTTTGATAATAGTGCCAAATATTCCATCACAATCGGCCTTCTGCAGTCCCTCACTAGTCAACCAGGAGATAATTAGAGCCATTAATTTTTTTTTATTATAGTCTAAAGTATCCACATCGTTGAAAATGTTCGTGACGTGTCACCATCTAGATAGGAACCGAATGTGTTAATGAATGTTTCCAGTTATCATCTTATTACTTACTCAAACATTAATGAATTTCGTTTAAGGAAATAACTATCTGCATAAAAAAAATAATTTAACGAGTTTTTTTATACGCCTACAGGATGATTCATTAGATTAATTTCATAACCAATTCAATTCTGAAATCAGTAGGTACGTTTCAGGAAATAGTATGTAGTTATATAAATAATTTACACTTGTACATTATCTATAAAAGGCGTTATGTAACGCGGAGTCTTCACTTATATATTATGTGTGAAGTGCGACATCGTAGCGTTACAACCAGTGTGATCAGTGATTCGTGACAGTGATTTTACAACACGCGATATAGGAAGCGAACGATCACAAAATGTCCAGACCAGTGAAACCAGTAATGAATAAATAAAGGAATACCGGGGCCAGAAGTCTTTCTACGATGAACATTGAACGGAGTTTACTAGAACGTGATCAAAGCAATATAGCAAGCAACCAGTGACTTTCTTTGACTTTCTTGAAAGTTCATGACCGCAGACACAATAGGTCGCCTCCATCACCTTTGTGGTCCAGTCTGCCGTCTACCAACTTCTTACAGGGAGACTTGACATGAACTGTTTTTTTTTAATTAATATAATCCATAACCAAAGAAAATGGGGATCACATGGAGATGAAACGGAGGATAACAACAGGAAATAATGCATTCTTCTCTCTCCTTCTAGTGTTCAAATCAAGAAACGTTTAAAACAAAGATCACTATCTACAAAACTATCATGGGAACAGAGTGACATACGGGTACGAAGCACGAACAATGACAGGAAAAACTGCGGAGTCCTAGAAACGCTGGACATATTTGACAGTAGAGTGTTAAGTAAAATCCTGGAACCCATGAGCGATGGTGAAACTTGGAGAATATCATACAACGACGAGCTATGTATATAACATCTTTAAGGCTCCCAAGCTCTCCGTACAAGCTAGAATGAGTAGGCCGAGATGTGCAGAGAATACCGTCATTGCGGGTGGCCAGAAGGATCCTTGAGGGACATCCGGACGGAAAAAGAAGAATCGATAGACTTAGGCTGCGATGGGAAGGCGAGGTCCGAAGGAATGCGGAAGAGACCAAATACTGCGAGTGACAGGGGGAGTTGGAGGCGAGAACTGATGGAGGCCACGGCTCGAAATGAGCTGTAGAGTCGTTGAAGAAGAAGTTTTTTTATTAAAAAGATTTTCGAATTTGATTTATTATTTTCAATTTTGTATATTTGTTGTAAATAGGTCAAAAATTGCTAGTACCGTTAGTAGGTTAGTGGGCCCTAGGAGCAGTGCCACAATGGAAAAGATGGTCCTGGCTGCATGTCCCTCCTACTATAGTCTCCCGGTTTTCACATTCCTCTAGACATCTGGGGCTTCATACCATTCCCGATGTTCCAGATTCTTTTACATATTCTTTAATCTATTCTTCAGGTAGGTTATCTCCTATTTTGCCGTGAATAATAATAAAACATAAAATGTCTCCGATATACCATGTGTAACAAGGGACTCGCATCCCTTGTCTGAAAAAATAATTCAACCGAACACCATTCCTAGTCTGAAAAACCGATCGTGAATTTAAGACAATTCTGTTCTGGATCTCTGGATTTGTACATTGACATGTAGCTATCTTTTCAATCGAAGGTTTGTGCAACTTAAAGGATCATGAAATGATTGAAAAATTAATTACCGATAGGTAAATTGAATCACTCACGGTAGTAGCTAAATGTGCTCGTGTGAAATATATACAATTTCCAAATATATACCATTTGAAATATATGCTTCAAAAGCTAGAAAATGCTACGTACGACTATATTATATTAGCAATCTTACAGCAGTTTTATTATTTATACGGCGTGCGCGAATCAAAGTGCAATAAAACTGAGATTCAAAAGGTCTTCAATTTACTACCGTCTTCGGCTTATTGGACAATTGAAGCACAAAAGAGTGTTGTATTTTGCATTAACTACTTAATCAAAGCCGCTAGCACCATTTCTCCTGCCAATGAAATAAATCTTAAAATGGGCTTAAATTTAAAGATAGAGGTGAGGTGTACAGTGTTGTAAATGAAACGCACATATCTAGATTTACACAAAATTCAAAAAAAAAAAGTTAGTTTTAATTATTACAAAAAATTATTCCCCGGTACGTACAGCAAAACCTATTATAATTTAGTTATAAAATTATATTTACCAGCTAAAATATTAGGTCCTTACATATGAAATTGACGTTTAGTATGGGAGGAACATAAAGCCGATTTTTTTTATTATAATATATTTATTTAATCAAAGTATGTACCATTGCTATCTATGCACTTTTGCCATCTCATAGGTAGTTCATCGATCCCTTTACTTAAAAAACCATTCGGACGGGAATCGATAAAATCTTTGAAGGCGGTTTGGACTGCCCCATCGGAGTTGAATTTTTTCCTTTGCAAGAAGTTATCCAAATTTCTAAAAAAATGGTAATCTATTGGGGCAAGGTCCGGAGAGTACGGTGGATGTCTTAGACATTCCAATTGAAGCTCCTCTAATTTGGTAGCCGTCTGTTGTGCAGTGTGTGGTCTAGCGTTATCATGAAGCAGCAGTGGCCTAGAGCGATTAACCAGCCTCGGTTGTTTAGCAGCTAGCTTTTCCATCATGGTTTGCAGTTGCTGACAATAGACATCTGCCGTAATCGTCTGGCCAGATTTAAGAAAGCTGTAGTGAACGACACCAGCACTAGTCCACCAAACGCTCACAAGTAACTTTTTTGGAGTCAATTTTCGCTTGGGGCATGGTTTGGCTGGTTCGGCAGGGTTCAGCCATTGCGATGAGCGCTTCCGATTATCGTACAGGATCCACTTTTCATCACAGGTAATGATTCGATTTAAAATCCCTTCATTATTGTGCCGGTTGAGTAATGCAACGCAGCAGTCAACGCGCGTTTGTTGATTTGCTTCACTCAATTCGTGAGGTACCCACCTTTCAAGCTTTTTCACCTTACCAATTTGCTTCAAGTGGATTAAAACAGTTTTATCACTAACACCGCAGCCTGCAGCTAACTCGGATGTGGTTTGCGATGGATCCGCTTCCACAATAGCCTTCAATTCTTCATTATCAACTTTGGTCTCCGGCCGTCCACGGGGCTTGTTCTGCAGGTCGAAATTTCCAGAACGAAAACGTTGGAACCAAAAACGCACTGTGTTTTCTTTTGCGGCACCGTCGCCATACACATCATTAATCCTTCGAGCCGTTTCTGCAGCCTGGTGCTACGGTGGAACTCGTACTCGTAAATAACGCGATATTTCAAGTTTTTCATTTTGTAAACTGAGTGACGCAAAGAAAAAAACAATTGAGGAAAAAACGAATGAATTATAATTTTCAAAACACAAATACATGAGTAAATAGCTGTATAAATTTGGATTTGGAATTCCTAACCAAAGAGAAGATATTTGAGATCATATTTGCCAGTACGGCAAAACGTGAATTTCATATGTAAGGACCTAATATTTTACAGTGCTCGTGTATATCGAAAATTCTAATTTGCTTATATTATATGTAAGGTGGGCAGGCATTAACGATAGATAGGGTGGTTTAAACAAAATCACGTACTAACTGTTTACCAGTGGCGTGCAATTGGCGTGAGCGCAGGTAACATTGTTACCGACTATATATAAAAATATATACGTATTTTATATATTTATCATATACATAAATGACATTACATCAGTACTAAATAAATGTAAAATAAGATTATTTGCAGACGATGCTTTAATATACATAGAGGATAGTGACCTGGAAACAGCGATCTACATCTTAAATAAAGATCTGGAGGAAATATCAAAATGGCTCCAATTCAACAAACTTAAATTAAATGTTTCAAAAATAAAATGTATGATAATTGGAAGCAAAAAAAGAACAACCAAATATAATGTGAAATTAGAAAATGAGATATTAGAAATCGTAGACAGTATAAAATACCTAGGTGTAATTATAGATTCAAAACTAACATTTACAAAAAATACTGAATTTGTGGTGAAGAAAATCGCAAAAAAAATGTCCTTACTTAGAAGAATAAGAAGACATATAAATAAAAAAAAAGTTTATTAATATACAATACTATTACTCTCCCGCACATAGATTATTGTTCCAGTATATTATTTATAAGCGACGAAGGAATGCTAAAGAAACTACAAATAGTACAAGACAAAGCGATGCGCATAATACTGAAGTGTAACAGGAAAACTAAAATAACAAAAATGTTGAATGCCCCAGGACTGGAAACTGTAAATCAAAGAATAATATATAATGTAATGGTCCAAATATTTTAAATTAATCATGGATTGGTACCCAAATACTTTGATGACAGGATGAGGCTGAATAAGGATTTTCATTCCTACAATACAAGAGGAAGCGACGACATAAGACTACCAAAGAAAAAGAAAAACACCTCACAAAATTGTATGATGTATAAAGGTATAAAAATCTTCGATAGGATCCAAAGGAAATTCAAAACATGGAGAATATAAGGAGGTTTAAACTGAAGTGCAAAAATTATATTATAAAAACTTTTAAATGATTAGATGGAATGCAACATGTCCAAGAGAAATCATGTATTAGACCCACACAACATTATGTGTGGAACTAAATTATTAAGATAAATAAATAAAAAAATAAATTAATAAAAATAAATAAATATATATATGTATAAATTTAATATTAAAATAATAAAAAAACGGCTAATAAAACGAAATTACATAGTTAAGGGTGATCAGTGTCCAGCAAGTGCCATCTCAGCGAAGGCGCACACTTCCAACTTCCAACAGCCAATAAATAACTCGAGAAATCAGAAACCCTACTTCTAACAGCCAATGGGCGTTTCTTCATTGGCCGACACGGCCCGGCACCGGCATTGGCCCATTTTTTTCCATTCTTCTTTTTAAACTTCTTTCCAATTTTTAGCAATCTGGCCACATGGGAAGGACAAACTAGGTGACTTTTTGGAGCACCTCAATTCGCTACATAAGAATCTTAAGTTCACCATGGAGATCGAGAGAGACAATGTGCTGCCTTTTCTTGCACAAGCACAAACGGGCATGAAACTCGGTCATCCAGGAAAATCAGCAATGGCTGAGCATTTTCTGGATCCGAAAATCTTTGGAAAGCCTAAGGTCACTATATGCGTCTTGTCAAGAAAGTACTTACTCAAAATCTACAATTAATAGAGATGATGGTCTTAAATTAAAAACATTATGGTATCTGGCGCTTCAAAGTCAATCTCGTCGCAGATTCCGCAGAAATAGTGATCAGACAATAGACGAAACATACACACAACACTGACTCCAACACGGTATTGCCACGTAACACATAAATACTAATATTTAAATAAAACACAACGTGGTACAGACCAATAAATATTGTTTTTCTATATTCAATATGAATAAACACCTCTCTATGTTACGGGAACAAAGTTCCCTTCTTCAGGAGAATACGACGTATACTAAAAGGAAAGGTTGGCGGGTCGTTCGGATATTATTGTTGTTTATTTCTCCCCGGAGATATATCCCGGAAGCAAATAATGATGTACAAGTTAATTAAATAAACGATGAACAAATAAATAGATTAAGAATGTTCTAAGGTTTTCACGGCCACTCAGAATTTTCTGGTTTGTGTCGTCTGGGGTATTATGCCGTGTTTTTACGACCTTTCTGGCCGACTTTTTGGATCCCATTGCAGGGTCCATCATCGGGGTTGATGTGTTTTTGTGAATGTTGTGTTATGGTTTAGAATTGGCTTGCAATACCATGTCGAAAGCAGGGTGAGAACGTTGTCAATGTTGTATTAAATACTGGCTAGCAATACCATGTCGAAAGCTTGGTATTTATAGTATGCGTGTGAAGTTTGCCCTAAATCTGCCAAACGTGGACGACCGCCCGCCACTTGGTTGATGACGGTCGAAAAAGACCTAAAAGAATACCAACTCGACGACAGCACAGCACAAAACCGTGCTCAATGGAGAAAGCGGACAGGGAAGGCCGACCTTAAGTACCTAAATGGACTAACCGTCTAGGAAGAAGAAAAATATACGTGTCCTGAATAATAGTGAATATGAGTAACACTTATCAGCATTTATTTCAGTCACCGATTTTCTGCTGGTATAAATCAGTTGATGTTTTTCTAACGAAAATTACAGGTGCTTTTATTTGTATTATTTATAACGATGCCCAAACATGGAAAACTTCCTGTTTATCTCCGAAAGGTCAGCACGACAGTCCCAGAATGATGTTTGGAATAATAATTAAAATAACGTGGCTACCTGTAAATCTAAATTGATTTTGACGGTCCATTGTGACTGCGCAAAAAGGTCTGAATGTAGGTACCTACATGTAATCATAATGATCATCTGTATTTTTATGACTACGTGATTCAGTTTTGGCATACTGCTGCGATAATGTAAAGAATTTTGATTTTCGATATGTTTTATTTTATTTATTTATACATACAAACCGACGGTGATGTGCCAATAAAGCAATCACGCTGTCGTCGGAAGAGTGAAAATGTTCATGAATAAGTATTTGTACACGGGCCAAATTTTCGAGCTAGGAAAAGAAAATAGTACCGAATTAGGTTTGGCAGCATCCGAAAAATTCACCAATATACTCAAGAATTAGAATTGAGATGTTACCACAGCACTTTAGAACACTCATTTACGACCAGTGAATTGCGACTCTCAGCTTACCAAAAATGATTTTACGAACAAAAAATCCAATATCGGTTCTTCTCGTTCGCCGCTAGCTTGGCAGTCTTTTTTTTTACTATAATCCTTGTAATCTTGCTTAATAATAATGTAACACCCCATGGCCATGCATCGTTCGCACAGTGCCAAGCTTTTTTTTAAATAAAATATACAATACCTACATAAGGTACAGTAGCCGGCAAACATCTTAAAATTTTACGGCGTAGTGGGGGAAAGTTTGCGCATGTACCATTCTACCAAAGGGACCCAAATTTTGTCTTCTGCGTATTCCCCCACTACGCCAAAAAATTTCAAGAAGTTTGCCGGCAACTGTACTTGAACTTGTACAAACACTTGTAAAAATCTATGCTTTATACGAACATTTACTTTAAACCAAGTTGAGACAACCAGCCCTTAATTATTCGCCGCCAGGTTGACATTTTTTAATGCTACGTGACAACCATGTCTTAATCAACATGCTATGCTGCAATGCAATACAACAGAAATACAGCAAGACATGGCTGCCAACAAAAGTCCATTCACTGTCCATACAGTGAAAAATTCATTTATACATCAAAATCACAATTGGATCATAAATTAAGACATTAAAAATTACGAATTTAACAAAACAGAGCGATGAAAATCATTACTCTAAAATAATGTTAGATGTTAAATAGACTAACCATAAAACAGTGATTTTTATTTACAAAATTTTAAAAGATAGAATTCCAAACTTTGAAAATTAGATTACGTGTAACACAAATATTCATGGACATAATACAAGAAATGCAAACGAAATAATAATTCCAAATATAAAGAAAAAAAATACAAACGATGTTAATGTAATGAATGAATTTAATAATCTACGAGAGCATGTGAAAAAGAGAGAAAAATTAACATTTAAAAAAAAAGAATGCGCAGACGTCACATCACAGAAGACAAAAGGGTAGAATTATCATATAATAAGGAACTTATGAATGATGATAATATTATATATAGACAAATATAAAAAACGTAACCATTTTTTGTGCACAAAATATTTAGCTTTCGTAATTTGTCTTGAGAAACGAATTTATTCAACTTTTATTGTTTATGTAGCTGTGATCGAGATGTTGACTCCGTTTCGAATGGAATGTTCGTTGGAAATGCTGGGAGAAAAATAGCCCTTATTTACAATAAAGGAGTTGAGTTGCATTTAATTTCGAAAAATACCAATACGTAAAATATAAATAAATTATATTCATATTGTGTTTCAATGAAAAATAAAAAGAACACGAAGGCAATAAATATTCACTTTAGAAAACGATTAATATATCGTTGATACTAACTCAGCTTTTATTGATATTTGATAATCATCAGAATTGTATTTAATTTAAGCTCGTTGTCGACTTATAATTTTGTCCTTTATTAAATATGTCCATCCATCTTGGTTACCTTTCCTTTAAATTCTTGTAAATTTTTTTAGTGTGAATGCAGCATTGTATTCAAAGACAAGAATTGGCGATTTATCAACACATCTACATTTTAGTCGTCGCATCGTTGGTCAACCTGGGTGTTTCTCGATTCAAATTCTTCCGGCACGTGTCTATTCGTCTATTGACTTTTATTTGACGTTTGTTGACAAGTTAAGTTTTGGTCTATATTCTGTGAGTTAAGTTATCTTGAGTTGTTCTCAACATGGTGAACATAGACGAGAATAAGGTTAAAAACATTGGCAAAGTGTTGAATGACAAGACCCGGCCTCTAAAGGAAAGATTTCGTGCCTTATTTACCTTAAAAAATCTCGGCGGTGCGTCAGCTATCGACTGTATCAATCAGTGTTTCGAAGATGATTCCGCTCTCTTAAAACATGAATTGGCTTATTGTTTGGGTCAGATGCAAGATGTATCGGCTATTCCAATATTAATTAAAGTCTTGGAGGATAAAAACCAAGAGCCAATGGTCAGGCATGAAGCTGGTTCGTAAAATGCTTTTATTATAAATATACATTAGACTTACAAGGATAATAAATTTGTAGCGTTTCACTTGAAAACATGAGTAATCTCAAGTATTCTTGGAATTTCAATGGATGATTCATTAATTTGGAATAATTGTGCAAAATGGCTAGGTGTGTCTTTAAAAGATAACATGGCTTAAGAGCTTGAGTGATTTATTGGTATCTACTACCTTTATTTAATATTTCAATGTTCGTGATAATCGAGGGCTCTATTGAATCATCATTTCACCTGTTTTACACTTGTACATCGTAGAGGCTATAAATGCAAATTTTTTATTTTATATACAACAGACTCTTGATTATCCGGGATCTGATTAACCCATTGACAAACGAAGCCGGCGAATCGCCGGTCAACTATATTATGGTATTAAAGCACTAAGCCGGCGAAATGCCAGTCTGTCTTTGTGTAATCATTTTATGCATAAAAAATTGTTGACAACAACTTTATTCGTGTTGATAAAATAATTACGAATTATATTTTGATGAAAAAATATAAATACTAAGGTTTTTTACATATTATATTTAACTTGTATTTTGACAACCAACAGTGTTTCCAAAATGACTGCCAGCAGTAGTAAACAATCTCGTCGCTCTCCTAATATATGAAAACTACTCTCGTAATACTGAGAAATACTTAAAAATGCAAATTCTGCTAAAAAGAAACAAAAGTTTTTTAAAAGGCTCGATTTACAAAGGCTTATATCTAGTTGTCGCCAGCTCACTCGAACTGCAAAACGTCAGTGCATACTCGAGTGTAGCGGAGCGATACAGTGGAAACCCCGTGTTTATAGTAAAACAATTTATGTACTTTAAACGTTACATTTCTATTATAAAATAATAATGAGATAATTTTAAAAATTACCGGCATTTGCTGCCGAAATTTATCAGTTTTTCGGTAGTCATAATTACCGATAATACCGGTTAACCGGTTATCGGTAATGTAAACTCTAGGCACAATAGCGCTTTGTTTTTCGAAAAGACGCGCTAAAAAAATTGGACGAAGAGTATGGGACATCCCAGATGTGCGGATCGGGACAAATAATGCTGTCATATATTTAAGTATATATGACAATTGCTCACTCTGACAATTTTTTTAGGGGCCCCCTAAGCTATAGCTTATGTAGCTTATATGTAAATCCTGCACTGCCTAGGACTTTAATGGCAACATAAAAATTAAATTTATTTAAAATTGTTTTACAATATTATATCATCATTTCTGCTGTAAACCGATGTGAATAAGGATTTTATCATACATTTTTTTCTTAAAATTTCAGCAGAGGCATTAGGGGCGATAGGTGACCCACAAGTTATGGATACACTCGAGTTGTACTCCAAAGACCCGGTGATAGAAGTTGCAGAAACCTGTCAAATAGCTCTAGAACGGTTGAATTGGCTCACAAAGCCAGCTGATGTCAGTGGTCCCCTTTCGGAGAATCCGTACGCTTCTGTGGATCCAGCTCCTCCGTCCGATAATAATGATGTACGAAAATTAAAGAATACACTGCTCGATGAGAGTTTGTCACTTTATGAGAGATACAGAGCCATGTTCAGCCTAAGAAATATGCGTACACATGATTCAGTTATCGCTCTAGGTGAAGGTATGCAATATATTTAATATTATTTTGTGCTTCAATAAAAAAATTATTTCATATTTCTGATTTTGTTTTGTTCATGAACAAAATAATTTATTTGAAAATTATACAAATTTTCTGTAAACCATGTTTTAATAAATCATGCTTTGAACCACAATTTTCATACGGAGCCTACACAGCACCAATAATAATGCACTCACTCACGAAAGAGATGAATGTATCATTTACTTAGTTAGTTTTACTATCAAAAGAAAATAATATAACTGTGATGAGCAGCCAATTATTTTTCAGATCGCGTGACAGAATTATTTCTTCACATTCCATATGAAATGAAAACATTTAAAATAAAACCATTTTGTATCCATATTGTCTTTGTATACTTTTCTACTTTATATATTATACTTTTCTTATTACCATAATTGAAAAAATCAATACTTAATACTTCACAATTTAAATCATTAATTTTGTGATGTTCCTGTGCTATTCTGAAAATAGCAATATTGGGATGTCAAATTTTTATCCTAACACTTAATAGACGAAAATAATAATAAACGAGACGTAGGTATACATTGGTGGTGTGGTCAGAGGGAGAAAGAAGTACGTGACAGCTATCCGAAATGTGAATATTAAATGATGAATCAAAAAATCATGTATAATTTACATTATCATTTGATCACCATTCACTTTTACATTTTTTAAAAATAGAGATGCGAACACGGAATATGTGTCGCATCAATATTCTTACTATTCTCAAACTAAGCTAAAAGTCTGTGCTATGAAAATAGGACTAACTTGCTGGTGTCCTGGAAATGGGCTCAAACCACCGACCACCAGATCACTAGGCGAGCATCATGACCACTACACCAAGTTACTCTTATTATTTATTGAATATTTCAATATTTTTTGTAGTTTATTAAAACTATAAGAATATATAAATCTAATTTAGTCTATTAAAACATTAAGAATACATCAATTTTATCTCTGTACCTCTCCAAAAAGAGTCTTTAACTCTTGTGCTTAGAAAGGGAGTTTTCTTGTATTTATGTCAGTTTCATTGCATAGTTTTCTTTTAAAAATAATTTTTCACTGATTTCCAATAGCATTTAAACTAAAAATATTGCTCACAATGTTTATTATGCCATTGAATATTGGTGATCCACTACATGCATATGATATGCATGTAGTGGATCACCAATAATTCTGTTCTAGTAGAAAAATCTTCATTATTCCAACACTGTTGGAAATATCACGCATATCAATTTTATTGTTTCTACATATATATTTTCTACACTGCCCTTAAAAAGGTGATTCAATCCATTATTTATAAATCATAGGTTTAAAAGCATCAAGTGCTTTATTCCGACATGAAGTGGCCTTTGTGCTGGGTCAGATGCAGCACGAGAGCAGTGTCCCGTTCCTGGTGGCCAATCTCGAGGACAACAATGAAAATGAAATGGTTCGACACGAATGCGCCGAGGCTTTGGGCGCCATAGCCACACCCGACTGTATGGAAGTTCTGCAGAGGTAAGACCGCTTCATTATATTGGTTAGCACTTGTATCGTGTAATACGTTGAATCATCGGGGCAGCCTTGAATCATGGGACTTGAATATACTTATTTTACAAATAATATGCCAGTGCTTTTTTTTAAAGAAATTTCTAATTTCTAAAACAGTTTCTGTCATGGATTTCATTAAAAAGTTACATTGTTGAAAATAGGGCTAAAATGCATTTAGTACATTAAATATTTGTATATACGTATGTTGATAACATTACATTATTACTTAGTATTATAATTTTTAAACAAAGTGAGTAAAACAATAGGCCCTACCTTACACTTAATATTATCAGTAATTAAAAATCTCTTTATATTTTATATAATAATTGAATTGTTTTTTGTACTGTTATGTTATGTTCTTTAGATAAATATAATTATTCAATATCTATCTCTAATAATCATGTCTTTTATAATTCCAGATACCTCGCTGACAGCAAGCGTGTGGTGAAAGAGAGTTGTGAGATAGCTCTAGATATGTGTGAATACGAGAACAGCCCAGAATTCCAATACGCCAATACTGTTTTGAAAGTTGATTCATAATATAAATGTAAATATAAAATTAATTGTATTTATATATTGATTTGTTTTATGTTTTGTTTCTCTTAATATATTTTAGACAAAAATCTTGTGTTTTATCTTACTATCCTCATAAACATGACTTCAATGAGAACCTAATTTTAAGAAAATGTTCTATTATTAATGTTTATCTGTTAAAATGGGATTCTGTTTGCATGTATAAAATTGCAAGCACCAATACCTTGTATTTTTATGTGCTTATGCATATCATTTAATTGTGTTTCCTATCATTTGATGAATAATTTGAGAATTACCTGAATTTTTCAGCTAATTTAAAAAATTCATAATCATGTAGACTTCTTGATTCAACACATATTGAATAAGCTTTTCTAATCTTGTCAACCTACATTGCCATCAGCACTGAAAACTTCTTTATTCAGGTCTAGTTCTAAATATAACATTTGTGAGAAATTGTGGAAAGTGTGAATGAGAATGGAAGCAGATAATGCATGAAAAACTATACATAAAAAATCTAACCATGCCTTGGTCATGAAACAGTTAATTTTTTTTAAATAGATAGTATATTGACGCATAGAATTCAGTCAAAATAAATTTTTGTTTGATTTGGAGTCCTTTTATGAACCAGCTTTCTTAGTTTTTTCTGACAATCAATATCCAATACTCCTTTCCAAGTTTCATGCATAGCCACATTTACTGTATGCCGCAGCGATTTGTATGTAGGAATGTGTATTATAATGTGAGTGTATATGTCTAGCATGTTTACTCCATGAGTTTTTTTTGACCAAGAGACCACATGTGAAGTACTGGAAGTTATATAATTTGGCAAATGAATCGTGATTGCTGGATCTATCCAGTTCATAAAAAAAATACCTAACCGTGGTTCAATAATTAGATTGTTTCTGAGATATTGGCAATGGACTGTACTTTCTAACGTTATTATATAAATATAAATTAGGTAATGTAGGTGTATTATATCCATGAAAGAATCTATATATAAAATAATGCCATATTCACATCATGGATGGCAGTGTATGTTAAAAAAATCTACCGGTTTTTTGCTTATACAACTTCTAATTCTTTCTCATTTTATGCTTATGTGGATTTAACATTTATTCATAGGATTTCAAAACTTTATTTGGTGGAAGAGTTTAACCAGGAAAATAAGCACAACGAGCAATGAAGACTTCTTGATTTACATAAATAACACATCATTCAAATACTAATTCCGATCATCGGAATTAGTATTTCGGGTATTATTGGGTAGTCAGCTGTGTGGACTTACAGCATATCAGACTTACCAGCAACCAGAAAAATGATATTCTTTCTGTACATGTAAAGAAATATGTTTTATGGAATTAATAAAATGTTTATCTCATTTTTCAAAACTTAATCTCAGTAGTATGCAAATAAGCAAAATTAGTGCGAAATTAATGATCCTGAAAAAAGGTAAAGTACAAATTCAGGTTTTCCCTTATATATATGTAGGTACCTAAAACGTAGTACATATTATATAAAGTATGTATTATTAATATTAAGTATAAATTATTTGGTTAATAAAGAAGCACCATTATCAATGCTGCTTTCGCCAATATTGTGGCAATTCGTAATATCTGTATTTGTTAGTTTTTTACTGTATAGTTGACAATTCTATCTTCTTAAGAAATAAATGTATGTTTTATGCTGTAGTTATTGGCGACATTCTGTCATGTTTTATAAAAAAAATGGATATGGTGTGATCTGCAGTCGAATGATGAATACCAAACTCATTCTTCATCTTCCAGGTGTGGATTATTATCCAACACTAGCCACGAAATGTCGTAATTGATTATCCATTGGCCATCCAGATCAAGAAACTTCTTTTAGGCTAATAACTCTAGAAAAGAATTTTATAAATCTCTTATAAATACTACATACAAGTTTTCACATACAACCAATGCATTGTTGCCTCGTTGGAATTCATACAAAATACAGTTCTTAAATGCAACTACCGTTGTCATATAAATGGAAAACTAACATGTATAAGGATGTCCACATATCTAAATCACTCTCAATATCAAAAGTAACTGATGAAGGTATCTTATGTATCCTTTAATATTTTAAGACACGTAGACAAAATAATAAAATCTCCCTCGATGTTGCTAATTTTTTTTTACATAAACCTGCATATATCTTGCATACACTTGCATGTTAATACAGCTTTTACGATAATCCAATATTTATATTTTGCAATCTAACGGCAGACTTCCCACAAGACCTTAAATGTCAGATTAGGTTCTGCCATAATATATCACACTAAATTATGTTTTGAAAATAAATTTTCCATTTCATTACATTTTAGTTCATTTATTTATTTATGAGCTTATTGTGAATATAAAAACATGTTTTATATGAATATAAAACATGTTATAAGTTGCTAACAACACAAAATTGTATATAATATTATATAGGTAAATAAAATTACAAAAAAATAAATTTAAATATCATGAATAGTGCAAAATCTACTTTTGCTTAATATTTATTATTTATTAAAATAGTTTTGCTTACTTGGAAGATCTCAGATTACGAAGTGTTCATTAACCGGGGAGCACTGGCGTAATGAGGGTTTCCCTCACCAAAATGTTTAAGTGTATAGCATGTAAAGAAAGCGTAATAATTTTTGCTTCCACTCCACCTGTACCTTCTGGCCATTCCTCTGGGATGTTAATGCGACTAGAACAGATACACTTAGTATTCAAGCAACCGTGCTACGGAGAGCTGTCTACACGTACCTTGCAGCCGTGAGGGATTCCCTCATTGAGCCACTAACGACGTAAGTATCTATTTCCGGCGCAATTTTTAAAATTATTTTATAAGTTTTTATTTATCGCAAAAATTAGAAAATGTAACAAAATGATGTCCAATTAAAGAAGCATGAGAGAAACCCTCTCTGCGCCACTAACGGTGTAGGTCCTGGGGATACCACTGCTCCCGGGTTAATGCTATAACTCTTATAGTACATGTAACTGTAGATAAGTAGGTTCTATGGGGCCATTCAAGTATTACGTAAGCAGCAAATGGGGGTGGGGGGGTCTTAACTTTGCTTATTTTTGATGACATATGGCAACCCTACTTCTCTCGAAAGCGAACAGCATTTTCAAGATTCCCCAAAATAATTGCTATTGCTTGCACGCAATGTGTAATGCTTACGTTAGAAAGAACTGAACTATGGAAATTACTGCGTGCGCTATTCATATCTATCTCGTCTAATTCTTATCTATTTTTACTTCCTTTCTTTTAACTCGTGGCGTCTGCTTGCTTGCCGGCTTGCCGGGTGAAAAAACTTTGAATCGATTTTTAACCTTTTTTCCGTGATCCAATCGAGCTGAAACTTGGCAAGTAGACTCGTGGCGACGATCAAGAAGATCTATCACATTTTCGTTAAAAAATAAATAATAATTTTAGTATAATTTCAGATTTTTAGAAATTTTATTGTTTTTTTCAAATTTGAATCATTAGAAAAGTTTGATTACAACAACGGTGGCCCGATAACGTCGCGGAATATTTTCTAAATTTGAATTACTCCGTCGGTATACATAATAGGTACTTCACTACGAATATCGAAAATCTAAATCGACTGACAAATGTTTTTAGAATTTAATCTTCAAAGCATGAAGTGTCTTATCAAAGCTGAAAACATCTGACATTTTAGAAATATATTAAATTACTGTAAGTTTAGTGTTATGTCCTATGTTTTAATTCGTCTTTAATTGTTGTTATATTTTACAAAGAAAGGGAGTATAATAAAAACTTGGTTTTTATGGGTTACTTTTTTCCATCTTTTTTATTGTAAAATTTAGTAGATACTGATTTAAACACATAATATGGCAACCCTACTTGTATACAAAATATAAACACCAAATTAAAAATATATACCAATGATTATGTAAGCATAGGAGGGGGGAGTAAGGGCTTTGCTTACTTTTGCTGACAAGAGGAGGACCCTTCCAAAATCAAGTTTCCTATAAATTCATAGGGTATTTTTCCTATAAAATCTCAAATTCAAATTCAGTACATTCTAATTACATAATGCATAATAAATACCAGTACATAATAAAAAATTAGTAATCCTCGATGACAGCACAATTTTTTTCTTGGATATTGCTGCTTTTGCTTTCATACCCTACATTATAGTTCATCATTTATGCTACCAAGATGCTATGTTACACTAGATGGTGCTGTTTTCAGTCCGTCACTACTGCTATCATATGGCGCTGTTTACAAACATGTTCGATTTTATTTGTTGTGAAAGTTAAATTTAAATTGGCATTTTGTAATAAACTGAATTATATTCTGTTTTATATATCGCTAGGACATAAATAAAATTATAGTTGAAATTCTAACACAAGTAGAATAAGTATCGTTCCAATAATAATAATTTCAAATTTCCGTCTGTAACTTTCTATCCAATAGCTGATGTCATTCCATTTTCAAAATAAGTATGATTTCAATATTGTTAGTAAACAAAATGAAAACATTGGTTTAATGTTTTTTTAAAAAAATACTTAATATTAGATAAAATTAGATTTATTTTTTAAAATATTTCAGTTTAATGAAAATAAAAACTATTACTATATCTCATAATATGTCATTAGTATTAATCATTAATCAAAACATATCATTCTCTATGTAACAATGTCCGTCACTAACGCTACCAGATGGCGCAAATAATAATGAGGTATAATATAATAATGAATGAGGTACAAGAAGCAAAAAACATTATTCTCTATTTAATAATGTCCATCACTAACATTATCAAGGTGCTGTGCTATTCTAGATAGCGCTATTCTCACAGCCCTAACTGGCGGCCGAAATACATAATAAATGTAGGTACGTCATTTTTATTACAGTTATTTAATAATAGTTATTTTATAAAAATTGTGTTAATTTCAATGGGTTACAGCTAGTATGTAGCACACTTGCTAAATACTCAGTTATAAAAATTGATTTTGAAATTTCTAGATAGAAAAATATTGCGTAAATATGAAAATTTGTATAAAGTAACCTGCTCAGTCGTGGGAACCGAATTTTCTAAAACTGTCTCGGTTGCAATTTTGTATTCTAATCAAAACTCTACAACAATATTAAATGAATAATACAATTATCACACCGATTGGCAACAAAACTGTGTGACAGAAACACATCACTCCCTGGTCTATGACTGAACTGGTTTATCTAAGATTATCTAAGAACCTACCGTTCCGCCACATGATTCATTTATCAGTTACAAATGTCGATTCGGTAGTGCAAGCGGTGGGCGTGAGCGATAAACGTATCGCTCACAAGTTTCAGTTCATTCAGTTATTGTTGTTAGAACTTGATTATGAATGATTTAGTAAGTATATTTTGGAAGTTTATAGCGTTAATTATTTGGTTGGACACAATTATTAATTTTAATTAATTAAAAACTTCGTATAAACCACTTGGAGTAATTTTACGGCTACCGGTTTCAATACTACTGCAGCTTCGTCAGGAGACGGACGCATACTAACTATCCATTACCCATTTTGGTAAACAGGTTAATTATTGAACGGGGTGTGGCCACAGTTATGGTGGGGGTAATTGACAAGTAGACACTGAAATGGGGAATCTATTAAACAATAGAATATATTAAACAACTATTCGTGAAATTCAACTGGTTATTAATTATAATGGCTTTAATATTCAAGCACGTTCTAATATTAGGTCCTTACATATGAAATTGGCGTTTTGCCGTACTGGAAAATTTGATCTCAAATATCTTCTCTTTGGTTAGGAATTTCAAATCCAAATTTATACAGCTATTTACTCATGTATTTGTGTTTTGAAAATTATAATTCATTTGTTTTTTCCTCAATTGTTTTTTTCTTTGCGTCACTCAGTTTACAAAATGAAAAACTTGAAATATCGTGTTATTTACGAGTACGAGTTCCACCGTGGCACCAGTGCTGCAGAAACGGCTTGAAGGATTAATAATGTGTATGGCGACGGTGCCGCAAAAGAAAACACAGTGCGTTTTTGGTTTCAACGTTTTCGTTCTGGAAATTTCGACCTGCAGAACAAGCCCCGTGGACGGCCGGAGACCAAAGTTGATAATGAAGAATTGAAGGCTATTGTGGAAGCGGATCCATTGCAAACCACATTCGAGTTAGCTGCAGGCTGCGGTGTGTTAGTGATAAAACTACTTTAATCCACTTGAAGCAAATTGGTAAGGTGAAAAAGCTTGAAAGGTGGGTACCTCACGAATTGAGTGAAGCAAATCAACAAACGCGCGTTGACTGCTGCGTTGCATTACTCAACCGGCACAATAATGAAGGGATTTTAAATCGAATCATTACCTGTGATGAAAAGTGGATCCTGTACGATAATCAGAAGCGCTCATCGCAATGGCTGAACCCTGCTGAACCAGCCAAACCATGCCCCAAGCGAAAATTGACTCCAAAAAAGTTACTTGTGAGCGTTTGGTGGACTAGTGCTGGTGTCGTTCACTACAGCTTTCTTAAATCTGGCCAGACGATTACGGCAGATGTCTATTGTCAGAAACTGCAAACCATGATGGAAAAGCTAGCTGCTAAACAACCGAGGTTGGTTAATCGCTCTAGGCCACTGCTGCTTCATGATAACGCTAGACCACACACTGCACAACAGACGGCTACCAAATTAGAGGAGCTTCAATTGGAATGTCTAAGACATCCACCGTACTCTCCGGACCTTGCCCCAACAGATTACCATTTTTTTCGAAATTTGTATAACTTCTTGGAAAGGAAAAAATTCAACTCCGATAGGGCAGTCCAAACCGCCTTCAAAGATTTTATTGATTCCCGTCCGAATGGTTTTTTTAGTAAAGGGATCGATGAACTACCTATGAGATGGCAAAAGTGCATAGATATAGCAATGGTACATACTTTGATTAAATAAATATATTATAATAAAAAAAAATTGGCTTTATGTTCCTCCCATACTAAACGCCAATTTCATATGTAAGGACCTAATATTTCAAAGTTATCCAATCTAAGGCAATTGTTATTTATATGGAGAATCTCAATACCGTTTTCTTTTTTAAATATGTGGCCTGTTTTCAAAAGATGTGAAGTTCCCTTCTCAGAATTCATGAACCATCTTAAAATTAATAAATGAATTATATTTTCTTTCATCGCCTGTGGAATTACTACTTGTAGGTATCTATTCAACTGTTTTAAAAAATGCTTTAGGGCCAGGTTTTTCAAGTTTGATCAAAGTAAAAGCATAGATTTTTGCGTTCTCCACCAATTAAATGAACCGTTTGCTTAAAAATCTCTAATTTAAACTTTTATTTTATTTTAATTCAATTTATGCACAGAATGTGTTTTTGAGGTTGTTCTCTTCTTCTTCTTCTTGTATTCGGTTAAATAATATAAAATAAAAATGTGTTTATGGAAAACCGAATTCCGATTAGACGAACATCCGAACGTATTAGATGGAGATACGACAATTTTTTTTTTTTTAACTATGTGGAAAAGTATTTCGAGAGTGAATGGAGATCAACAAAATTGAAGGTACCTACCTAGCAAAAAAAAAATCTTCACAGTCATCTAAGCATACAATCTTAAAAAAAAGAATGTGTTTCAAAATTTAAAAAAAAATCTATGAAACTTCTTCGTGCTTAGGAATACATGTAAACAAGCATTCAATCTTAAAAAAAAGACTGTGTTTCAAAATTTAAAAAAAATCTATGAAACTTCTTCGTGCGTAGGAATACATGTAAACAATGTAAACATTCTGATATATTGAGATGAATTTCGAGTGTCTGAGGATATATAACACGTTTTTACAGGCAGCTTCATGACAAACTTTACGCCTCCGTGATCGGACAACATAATTCTGTATATAACAATGTTCGTCAGTAACGCTACTAAAACGCAACGATGCGCTAGATGGCGCCGTTCTCACAGCCTTAACTTGCGACCGAAATATATATAATTCTCTATGTAACAATACTCTATATCAATGTTCGTTTTTCATGTGAACGCTTGTATATTCACCTAAAATGTTGTCATGTAAGAATAATTATATTATAAAAAATTCAAGAAACAGAAACTAATAACATATTTTATATTTTTTTTTATATAAGTGAATAAGGAATGTGTTTTTTTATTTAAATACCGCAAGGACATTAAAACTGAAATTAAAACACGTAAAAAACCTCCGTATTTTTTACGGGTAATAAAAAAATTCTAAAAGAATAAAAACTCACACTTAATGATGTGTAAACCTCGAATATTTAAAATAATTGTGGCAAACAAAAAAAACGATCGAAACATTCGTCAACCCGCAGGTAATCAGAATCTGACAAGAATTCAATATGGCTTCGTTATCGAGATATTGTTCCTTTTCAAAAAAACGTACTTCTGTAGGTACGAAAATCTGTAGGTACGAAAAGTTCCTTTTTCCATTTCAATTACACAACTAAAATCGTAATTCAAGAAACAGTTCTAATTTCAATTCAATAACTAATCATTCGTCAGCTTTTGAATTGAGCATCTTTAAAATGGTACCTACTCGATTCAAAATGGTCGACAAACAAATATTTTTAAAAATCTATCAATCCAGCACATTTTTTACGTTAAACCTAATTATTGATTTCAATAACCTAAAAAACTTTGTATACACCACATTGATATTTTTTAACATCAACCGGATTCGATACCACTTTTTCTTCGTCAGAACAGACGCACAACAACTTAACTTATTTCATGTTGTGCGTCCATTCTGACGAAGATTATACCTACAGTGGTATCAAAATCGGTAGACGTTAAAAACAAACAAAGTTTGTTAGTTTTTTGAAATGAATAATTATATCCAACTACAAAATTGACGCCATAAGAATCAAAAATATTAAACTTAATTTTCCATTTCAAACGTTGTTTTGTTTCAATAAAAAAAACGCTACGTAAAAATTATTCAAATATTATGCTTTATTACCGAAAGAATAATATAAATATAAGTACCTACTTTGCGAGATTTTCATTGTTTACCTCTTTATTATTTCACCGGGTATGTATAAAAATAATAAAAACAGTGATTTAATCACAACAGCCAACCTTTTCCTAGATAGAGATTTCCCAGAAAGGGAAAGAGAGGGGTAGTCAGTGGCATCCCTCTGAGAGAATAGTCCTTTAATAAAAGTATTTCTGGATCATTAAACTGCTCTCGAAATGGACCCTTGTCATTCTTAAGCTTTTTAAAACCTCTTCAAACCGGAAATTTTATTTTATAATGACGATTTGGGTGTATTAAAAAGGTTTTTAGCGTCGCAATCTCCGAGATTTCGAGATGTCTGTTAAGTACTTACACGCGGACAGCGTTCTGTGCTCTGTATCACTACTTCTATCATCATCATCATCATTATTACGCGGCTTTGATCTATTGAAGATCGTTGCCTTCTCCTGCATTAGTTTTCGCCACGTCTATCGTCACAGGAAGTTGTTAGTGTAGCTCGGTACCTACAGGTAGCTCACTCAACAGATCTGGTTTCGGCTTATCTTTCCAGGCGCTAATTTGGTACCCAATTGTCTCCACGTTCGATAACTTTTTGGGGTATTATTTTACACAATAAATCAGAATTGGGTAAAACAATCGTAATCCGCTGTAATAGTTCAATTTATATTTGTTTATCCATCGCAAGAAACAGGAATGTCCGCCTGCGGAACGTCAAAAAACCTCCTTGTCAATTTGACAACTGCGACGCCGTCTGGGAACCGTATTTTGAGCTATGTAAACTAATATATACATATTTTTATTTTTTTATGAAAACAAATTAAAAAATATCTTCGTGATACTGTAACTAGAAATCTGTTGAAGAGAAGGTTTACACTTTTCGCAACTGCATTCATCGTCGTGTCGTGGTCCCCTGACATGTTTAGAACTCGGTGCAAAATAAGTCTCCATTTCTTACATCTTGAGACTCTTGAGCCTTGTTGATTGTAGCTTTAAAGACCCTGTTAACTCTTTATTTGTCTCTTTTGGTCTATCTTTTTTGTAGGAGACGAGAGTACGCTTTTCCTTAACATGTCCATATTCTGCAAGGATCCTTCTCCTGTATATTGTCAAACGTCTCTTGGTAATCTTTCTGATTGCAGATAAATGGGCGTCTCATGGGATACGCAGCATTTGCCACCAGCACGACATCTAAAAAGCATCCTATATGTTCCTTTTCTTCATTCTGATGATGATTCCATGTCCATGTTTTCATTCAATGACGTGATTAAAATGATAATTTTGATAATTGAAGGAATGGTATTACATTACTAGCACCACGAATGTCGAAAGGAATTTTATCATTAGGTACGCAAAGTAGTCATTACTATCTGAAGTTTTGGCTAAAATATAGGTACGTGTTTAATGAATATTATCTAAATTATATAATAAATTATTAGAAATCGGTCTGTTTTCAAAACATCTAATAACTTCTTCATCCAAATTACTAGTATTAAATCAATATTTTCATCACAGTGATAGAAATATTAACATTGGACAGAGTCTTATATTTTTGAGTGTCTTATAATCTTGCTATTACTCCCTTTATATTAACTCGTGGCGTCTGCTTGCTTGCCGGCTTGCCGTCAAAAAAAACTTTGGATCGATTTTTGACCCTTCGAACTGAAACTTGGCAAGTAGACTCGTGGCGACGATCAAGAAGGTCTATCAAATTTAAAAAAATTAATAATTATAGTATAATTTCGTATTTTTAGAAATTTTATTGGTTTTTTCAAATTGGAATCATTAGAAAAATTTGATTAGCAACGGCGGCGGCGGCCCGATAACGGCACGGAATACTTTCTAAATTTGAATTACTCCGTCGGTATATATAATAGGTACTTCACTACGAATGAAAATCTAAATTGACTGACAAATGTTTTTAGAATTTAATCTTCAAAGCATGAAGTGTCTTATCAAAGCTGAAAACATCTGACATTTTAGAAATATATTAAATTACTGTAAGTTTAGTGTTATGTTATATGTTTTAATTCGTCTTTAATTGTTGTTATATTTTACAAAGAAAGGGAGTATAATAAAAACTTGGTTTTTATTGGTTAATTTTTTTTAAGAATGAGGCGGAATATTTCTGGCATATTTTGATGATATCCTATTGCTATTGCAATTAGTATTTCCACCTCCGATTCATTAACATTTACTGGTACATAAATGATACTGCCACTCCCTGATAATAATAATATAAATTGAAATAAGCTGGAATTATTACTTTTGCGGAGAAAATAGCTCGGAGCAGGTGTACTGAATGAATGAGACCTCAGAGGTGAGCGGAGGAGCTAGGACGAGCAGATGGAAGTCGTTCTGTCGACTGTCTGCTGTCGGTAGGTCTTCATCCCCGGGCGGCGGAAGTGTCACACCTCCCCTCGCAATCCTCCGACCGCAACGGCTGTACGTGTCACGGCCGGATTAGGTTTAGGGGTGGCAACTCTCTAACATGGGAAAATCACTTGCATGCATATACGCGGGGTACAACATTAGTGGTAACTACTTCTAGAGAAGGGGTGATGTAAGTTGGTACTTGTATGTAGAAGTGAATTTCCATCGAAAATTTTCGTAACTTATTTATAATTGGAGCATAAAACACCAAATTATTTTAAAATTAAATACTAGTCTCATATAAGAGATGGCATTAAAATGCTAATTCATGTCTCTAGATACCTTAACCTTTCCTCTCCGGTGCTGCAAACTGTAAGCTGAATTAACATTGTCACTAATTATATGAATATCTCTTTAAATATACCATAAAAAGAATTCATATTTTAGGTATTCATCTATAAAAAAAAATATAATAAGTAATTATTTACCAGACACAGTTAAATAAACGTTTTCTCGAAGAACGTGCATGTATTGTAGAGGTGGGGGTGCGGGGAGCGCAGTGCGCCGGACTAGGCTGATTACCGATCTTCGCTTTTTAGTAGAACTGTGCAGCTGTTCGGGTTAGCGTATCTTATGCATCTTTATGCTGTCGTTTGTAATGACCAATGTTTTTTCTAGTTTTTGTCACTTTTAGACAATATTTTTTTTATTTACTTAATATTTTTTATACAGCTTACATGTACACTAATAGCACCGGAACGCTCGTTTCAATTTTAGAACCGTATGGGAAAGAGAAAACTCGAGACGAAGTATGTTTTGAGATGGTTTGTAATCAACTCCAGGAAAAGTGAGCTCAGCAGAGGAGCGAGGGTTGCGCGCAGTGATTTCATCATTTCGGACTGCACTTCAGATGGGATGCCTTGAATTAGTATCGAAATGAAAATATCTTGTTCTTCCAGTGTATTATTCATTCAATGGATGTTGGCAATCATTTTAGCTATCGCCAATTTGTTTATTGTGACGTCATGTAGGTATCTTTGAACGTCAACGTGATCAACACAAATACAATATTTTCGCAAATAAAAAAATCGCATAAATAAAATGTTCAACCCTTATACGGCTATAGAATAGAAGATACAATCAGTACGAATTGATCGTAAAGCATGACCATTTTATAAAAATGTCGGAGGATTTTAGTACAACTGCTCCATAGACATGAAGAAATGAGTTTGATATATTGACCAGTGGCGTGATAAATTCCATCGCATATTGGGAGTGTTGGATACTGTTGACTGTTGGTAACTTTGTTGGTTGAGTGCAGCAGCCGTCCCAATCAAGTGTTGAAATGGTTGCTTTGACGACTCTGAACTCAGTTGCACATAAATATATTGGTGTTTCAGCTATTTGACGAAGCTATTTTAGGCTTATTTGAGGAACATATTTGTGGTTACGCTTTTTTAATGATAAGATCAAAATTATTAATGATAAATATTAGGACTGATCAAAAAATACGCGAAATTTTTGAATTTCGTGAGCTTGTATAAGTCTAATTGTCACAATTTGTTTTTGTTGTGTGGATACATGACACCCATTGTGTGAATTCTTGACGTATTCATGAAAAAATTTTAAAAAATACGTCTATTGTATAATATACGTATTGCTTACTAAGGTATTTAATTATGAAACAGTATAAATATGTCTAAAAATGCACGAGGGGGGGCATTTTTTCATTGTAACTCTTCAGGGGGAACGGGATACAGGGAACGTTTTTCTCGAACCTTCTCTTGTATTCTACAGGGTTCTAGACTGTTCGGAAACCTTCAATTATGTGAAATTCTTTTCGATCTTTACGTCTGGATTACGTGTAACGTCAATATTTAAACAATTTTCAAAATAAGATAAACGTTTGCATTATGTGCGCCATCCTGGAATGAGGCTCGAACCACAGATCACTAGGCAAGTGTTTTACCTCTATACTAACAAACTGCTCACAGCTGTCTACCATCAGTAAGTAGATAGTTCCGGGTTCGAGTCCCGGTGGTAACTACATAATCTATCTGTATCTTTCCAAGTATTTTATATGATTATTAAGGAACTTTATTCTGAATATTAATATATTATAATTAATAGTAATAAGCAATTAAACTAATTATTAAGGGGAAAGTAAAACCTATATAACCGCAAAAAGAGGTGAATATTTGATTTCTTTTTATTTACTGAATCGTGCTATTAAAAAATGAATTTGATAATTTTATTAGGCAAGTATAAAAAATAATTTTTTAATAGTTACATTTTACAAAATGGCGGATCTGCATCAGCGTGAAGAGACAGACGAATTGGAAAGGTGGTCCGCGGCTTACAGCATAAATGTTGTAATTTTTGATCTCGAACAAAAAACGATTTTCTTCACTCTCTTTACTCTAATTTCTAGAAAATTACCTAGCCATTTTAAAAAATATTGATTTTTGATAAAATGGCGGAGTAAAAAAAATATTTTTTTTTACGAAAAAAGTCGAGTCAAATCAGATAAGTAAATTAATTAAACATGGTTTGAGTTCTACTGCTAGCCAATTTGAAAAATGATGTTTTGAGAGAAGCGCTTTTAAAGATTTGAATGTTGATGTTTTAAGATAAACTAAGGATTTATTTTTATTTTTAGTTAATCTACCTTCAGTCTACGAACCCTGGAATATAAGAATATTCTTAGGTTTTCACGGCCACTCAAAATCTTCTGGTTTGGGTCTTCTGGGGTATTATGCCGTGTTATTACGACCTTTCTAGCCAATGTTTCGGATCCCATTGCAGGGTCCATCATCAGGGCTGATGTTGTGAGTGTTGGTGTTGTGGTTAAGTATTGGCTTGCAATACGGTGTTATAACACATCAGGCCTGTTGATGGACCCTGCAACTTCGGCCGAACTTCGGCTTCGGCACATATTTAAACCGAACATTCGGCCAAAATCGATATTCGGCAGAATCCACACTAATGATTACGATGTAGTTAGTGAATACTTGACCCAATACCGTGTTGCAATCTCAGCGAAAAAATAATTTAGTTAGGTGAGTCAAGCAGTGTTGTGTTGTTGTGGTAATATGCTAAATTGACTGAAACAAGTAGATTAATAGATTAAAGTAATATTAATAATGTTGATAGATTAATAAATTTGATTGCAGTATGGTACCATACTGCACTATACTGCAATTAAGTTAAGTTAAGTTTTGCTTTGTCAGCAACCTTGCACAATTGCAATACGCCTATCCTAAATATGAATCGTATATAATATAACTATCACTGGCTTAGATGTTTGGATTTGGAGAAGAGTTGTGAAAGGAAAGAAATACATGTTATTTTCCTCTGTAAGTGGCAGCACATTCTTGAAAAGCGCGGAAATGTCCGTTTTCCGAGTGGAAAATAGATCCAGGAAGCAGACTGACCGCTCGGAAGAGTACCTCGTACGGATTCCATGATGCGGCAACTCCAGAGTACGTGACCGGAGTCCTGGCACTTGTCAACGGGTGGACAGGCTGGTTAGTCTACTGTAAATAAGAAAATAATAAGTGCCTCGGGTTAAATTGTTCAAAAAATTATAGAAGCCTCACGAAATTAATTTTTATATATGAGAAAACCGGAGTAAAATTCTAAATAAAAATAATTAGTAAATAAGTTATCATCCATCAGTAGCTGTTTTCTTTGAACATACTTTCATATTTAAAAAAATGTTAAAAAATAAATGCTGGCGCATGATATGAATTAAAAATTGAAAATATTGATTTGCAGGCGTATTCTAGTAGATATGTTTAATAATTTGAAAGAATATTACATATACGTTAAATGAAATATTGTTAAAAATACTTCACTTTAAAAAATAAAAATATAGAGGTATCATTATCAGTTACAAAAGCTATGTAACTTGTAAATGAGAAAAAAAAAACAACAGATAACTTCACTATTTAATATATTACGTTACGTTGTGTACATATACAAAGGTTAAGAAGGAGATATAAAAAATATTGAAAATTCGACAAAGCAGAGGGATTAGAATCATTCGAAGGAAAAATAGATACATACTCTAAAATTAAAAATATGTTTAAAAATTTCCATTAACAGGCTCGTCGTAAAACAGGGATTTAAGTTAAGCAAAACGATTTTTATACATGTATGTGGGGTATAAAAGCAAAGGCAGCAATATTAAAAAAAATAATGAATCTCTTGAATACAGTCATCGAGGATAACTAATTAAGAATGTATTGGTATGTCTATAACTACTAAAATAATTTTTTTATAAATTTCCTTAATAATTTCCAAATAAATTTCAAAAATAAAGTTTCCTATAAATTAATAGGCTTTATTTCCTATAAAATCTCGATTAAAACGTTAATTTTTTTTTGATTTTATATCCCACATATAATATCTTAAATGAGTCATCCAAAATACTTAAAAAATAAAATTACATATTGTATTTTAAATAATACTTTACATTTAACAGTGTAATTTTTTACAACATTTTAAATTCAATTATTAATCAATATTTTTATTTATTTTTAATAATCTATAATACAATAATATATCACACATTTTTTCAATTGGTTGAGCAACTTTGTAGATTGACATTTAAAAAAACTAATTTTTAAAATTGTTTTAATCTACTTCTATTAATTGATTACAGCTATATGTTTCGGAAAAACCTTTCCATTTATAAAATACCCTGACGAAGGAAAGGTTTTTCGAAAACATGTAGGTGTAATTAATGAATATAAGTAGATTAAAACAAATAATAACATAATTTTTTAAATATATCTATCTATCTAAAGTATCATTTATATACAATCTATAATATACATTCTATAATCTATAATACTATACTATTTTATAATAATTGTAGCATTTATTTTTAAATTCATTCACCTTATTTACATTCTTCATATTTTCCGGCATTTTCATCTCTTCATTAAACAATTTTTGTATGAACTTTTTTCATATAACACAGATATTCAAACATGGGCATGATACAAGAAATTCAAACGAAATAAGAATTCCAAAGAGAAAAAAGAAATACACAAAACTATTCATCTTGCAAAGGATTAAAGGAATACAATAATATACCAGGGAATGTAAAAATATAGAAAAATAGAGAAATATTATCGTCTTCAAGAAGGAATACAGACGTTATATCAGAAAATGAAAATTATAAATATTAAAAAAAATTGAATATATGCGTCGTTAATATTAGTTAATGATAAATTTCATATGTTTTATAAATATGGGGCGAGAAATGTTAATTAATATTGAGTTCATATGTGAAAGACGAGTGAAAGATACAGAGGATAATATTCTTCATCCTCTGTATCTTTCACTCGTCTTTCGATATCACATCATCGTTATGTCCATCTTCATAAAGATACGGCCAAGATATTGATCGCTGACTGTCGATGCCTGGACAAGCATTAGGAAGAAGATACGTATACATACAATTTTTATAAGGGTATATTAATATTAATATACTACACTGTTGGGTCATTCGGATAACAAATCATCGCATTATTTTCGGTTCAAATAATAATATCCTTTAAAATCATAAATCTGAAAAGGAAATTTGGTGTTGTTAAAGAATTTTTATTATTATTTTGACAGATGGCAAATGGAAAAGTTTGAACCGGTACCAATTTGAACACTGATTACGGTTTTAGCCGCCAGTGAACTATAGGGAAACTTTTTACGAAATTCTGGCTAATTTCAATATGTTGTACGTTGAGAATAAATAGTTTGGTAATGGTTTTCAGAGCGAAACCTAAATACACAAACAGCCTTAGGCTGAAACTTTTTTAACCTCGTTTGATTTGAATGAAACCGATTTTTTTTGTGGGACCAGAAAATAATTTATCCGATTTTTTTAAAACGCTAGAATAGGGTATATATATAACTGAGGCCCAATAACTACAGCAAACAAATCACAATATTATCCAAGCTTTAATACATTACATAACATAGGAAGGATATATTTAAGTAGCCACGTTGGGAAGGAAATTTATAATTTAATTTATTTGTTTCTCAACATAGTCTCCTTCGTTACACCTAGTTCAGTGATATTACACTTTTTTAATGCATCCATAAAATATGATTTGTTAAAATTGAGCCATAAACTAGATTTTTACTTTTTTTTATATACTTATTGTATAATTTTATGTACTTTATACTTTTACACTATATCTATTTTTCCGGTTATTCTGTTAATCAAAGTTTTCTTAGTTTTATTTTTTATCTGTGAATCTATTGTTTATTTATACTATATTACGCTGTGTACATATAAACAGTTTTAAAATTTGTGAAAATAACTTGGATGTGTTGTATGACAATATCGATCATTTCAAAAATAAACTTTTCGCTCATGATAAAACAATACCTCGCATACCATACTTTTGTGAAAAACAAGTTTTTTGTATATTAATCTTTAAAATATGTGGATATGTAATAATCTGCCAAAAGCTTGTATCTTAAAAAAAATATTTTGGTCTCTTTTTCAATTAAAGCAATTCCCCGTATTCCATTTATTGAAAAGAAACTAGGTACTATGTAGTTTTTTGTCTCCCCTGTAAAATCTGTACTAAGTGGCTTGCGAGGTATTGTTTTATCATAAGCGTTTTGCTTAATTAGTTTTTCTTGACTATGTCCACCTATAAATCCTACATATACCAAAATTCATCCACATGCACAAACACAAACACCATCCACGTGGTCCATAAATAATGTATTTTATGACATGCCATGTTAATCCAATCAAATTATTAATAATCTTAAGTTTGAAATATTTTTTTGACATTGTGTGATACATGTTATTGACTTTTCTAATCCAAAAACTTTGTATGCATTTACTGTATTGCATCAATAAATATAAAATAAATATATAAATTGTGTAATTTTAAAAGGCTGTGTGGCCGTATAATATTTGAATAAACAAACAAACTTGGATGAATAAGTCTCTGTTTCGGCGATGACTTTTTTGTTTGACATGAACCGCTTCCTGCCATTTTTTTCATGTTTGGAAACAAAAATGGGGCCAAATTTGGAGAATAGCGTGTATGATTCGGCATTTAGTAGTGTGATTCCGATATGAGAAGTCAGTGTCAAGTACATCGGACGACGAGGGTCGAAAATGACCCAAAATGGTTGCATTAAAATCGAAAATTGAGAAATTAATGATCCGTAGGAGGGCGAAAGCAACCAAATCTCTATTATTTCATAATCAACTAGGCGCCGACACTTTATTTGCAGTAGTGCCTTGTTATGAGTAAAAATAATTAACTATCTATAATAAAAGAAGGAATATAATACAAGAATAAATTTTTGTACAAAAAATATTGCGTAGACCGGATAAGAGCTCCGATCATCTCGAGATGTTCTTGCCGTTGGGCAAAGCTCTTTATTGATTTGAAAGTGTGTGTGGATAGTACAGTGCAACATCACCCACACCTTAAACAACACCGCGCGCAGACTTCTGTTGTGGCCGACACAAAGGCCTCGTAATATATATTCGCGGATTTACTGCGGCGGGATTCGAATAAATCACTTGAAACAATTAAACTTTTATGGAAAGTCCATACATGTCTCTAGAATAGTCCCAACAAATAACTTAAAGAATACACATGAAGAACATATACCTATATAAAAAATTGATTATGGGTGGATGTTGCATTGTGTAAAGTGATCACTTAAGCCAGCTCATACAGGTTATGAGCCCCGTGGTCACATTTCATATAAATTTATCATATACATAGCTTCATCTCTGTGAGACTTCTGTAATTTATTTTAATTATTTAATTTTTTTTGGTAAACAAAGTCACTGGACACAAACGTTAGCTGAATCACTTTTCTCTAGTTTATTAGTCATAGTTCTCTACATTCTCGTATGATTCTACGGCCATCGCTAGGTCTATACTATCAATATATAGGTCAAACATGACTGGATTTGAGGTACGAAGACATTGCCGTTTATACACGGTACCTACGTTTTTTCTCGAATCTTTTCTATCGTCTTCCAGAATATTCAAAAAACATTCGAAAACTTTCGATTAAATGCAATTTTTCTCGATTTTAGAATCTCGTGACAATATAAACCATAGCAGACGACGTCCTTGTAAGCAGAGACCGCCAAAGAGAAGACAATTAAAAATTATTGCGTTTTACGTTGAGATTTCATCTTTAATCGAAAAACACACTTGAATATTAATTTTTCTATTAGACTTGCTATTTTTTTTCTCTTGCGAAAAATATTCGAAATCGGTTGAGAAAAAAGCTGAGTTCCTTAGAGATTTTTTTCAAAAGTGAAAAGTACAAGTTCATGAATATTTTAATGTTATCAATTTCTCAATTTGATTATAAAAACATCTTCTTGATTAACATCGAAGATCAAAGAGTGACCTCCTTTATTCTACTGTTTAAATTTATCTAATTTAAAATTAAAGCGTGAAAGAGGAGCTTTTTCCTTGATTGAATTTAATCCCTAATCCTCCCATATTTCGTAAATTAAAAACATTACTCCACAAGCATAATTGGATCCGGAAAATTTTTCAGGACAAAAAACATTTTAATTAAATATAAACTTATGTACTCGTGTATTTTGAAAGGTAAGCAGTATTAAGATATACAAGAAAACCCTTCCTTCACTATATCCTAATGTTATCTAGGTAGATAGGGAAGTGAAAAAAGCGAAAATGATAACCCTCAACTGAATGAATAATTCACACAAAAATTTCTTAATTAGATGAGGGGCAGATCCACGGCTTACCCGGAATGTTTTATTAGAAAAAGCTCCCATATCGGTCCTGCTCATTTTCTGCCTGGTTGATATTTTTTTAATACTAAAACTTAGCGTGTGAC
Organism: Agrypnia vestita; assembly: GCA_016648135.1. Lineage (NCBI taxonomy): Eukaryota > Metazoa > Arthropoda > Insecta > Trichoptera > Phryganeidae > Agrypnia > Agrypnia vestita. Next base: position 71,457 of record JADDOH010009079.1, on the reverse strand, counting down.
TCGGTGTTGTAAAAAAGAAACGGGCCGAACAGCTACCTTCCAAAATTTGACCCCATTGTCCCATCGCGCGGTGATTCACTTCTTTATTTCTTTAAAATACAATATTATACTCATTTAAATATAAAGAGAATATAACAATTGTAACGGAAGCAATAAAGACGGACAAATAAAGATTAAAATAAAATTACAAAAAAGCCCCGGAGAAGCAGTAGGTACTAGAAGAAAAAAACAATATATGACATAAACTCTGTAAAAATATCACAAAGGATTATCATTAAAGTAATACTGAAAAAAAATCTACATTTCCAACAAAAGATCTCTTTAAATTGTTTACAGTACCAAACGTACATGATATTTTCAAGCAAGTTTCCATATTAAAAATATGTAAAGAAAAAAACCTTACAGAATACCAGGAATATTTCAAACTTATGAGAAATGGAAACCAATTCATAAAGCCTAAATGTAAAACAATCCAAATGTAGCGTCACTATATTTATAAAGCCATTAATTACTATAATATCTTATCTATCGAGATAAGATGCATCAGTAACCTCTCAGAGCAAATCAAAAAAATTAAAATTTTCCTAAAATTAAAATTAAATTCATAAATCATTTAAATCTGTAGCTTTTTTCAAAATAACTCCTATACTTTCATTATCAATTTAACTTTTTACTGTATCAATAAATAACTTGTATACACTATGTACCTATATATTATAACAAGGAATGAGAACTGTGGCTCCCTCATCAGACTCAAGAGCTTCTCTTCACCGATGAGGTCTACATGACTACCAAGTATTTAAAAAAATGTTTAATCTGATATGTTATATATAAGAACTGTATTTGTACCATAAATTAAATAAATAAAAAAATAAAAAATTAGGTGGGAAGAGCAAAACAGACCGAGGCAACTAAGGGGACTGGAAAAGAGTTCTCCCTCACGGGATAAAAAGGGGGAAAACACAGAAAAGAAACACATAAGACATATGACTTACTTAATTTGGATGACGTATTTCTTACATGTGAGTAATTATTAATATAATTCGTGGGGTATAAAAGCAAAGCAGCAATATCCAAAAACAATTTAATACAGCCGTCGAGGATTGCTAATTTATAATGTACTGAATTCGAGATTTTATGGGAAACTTGGCATCTAAATTTATAGAAAATATGATTTTGTACATTTAAATTTGAATACAGTACATTTTAAACTAGTGATCGGTTTGACAGCATTCAAATTAAATCGGTGATAGCATTAAAAATATATTTTAATTTTTTGATACTTCTGCCTTTGCTTTCATAACCCACATATGAGGTATATTTTTTCTATCATTGCAATTTCTCGTTTTTTAGGCAAGACTAATTATCGTTTATTTTATTTAGCTTAAATGCTTGTTTAAAAAAAATACAAACCTTTATGCACGTGCAAGAAATGATTAAAACAATGGTGACTATTAAATATATGTAGATCAGAATTGAATAAATTGATTCAGATATCTCACTATTAACTAAATATATTATAATGTCATTAATTCATATGACTAAAATATCATTTTTTTAATTTTTTTTTTTATGTAATTGGAAAGCGAATTAAATATTTTTATATTATTTTCTAACAAACAGAGGTCAGCATGTCATTATTGACTTAATAGGTGGTCCTAGAGTGACATCAAAGTATTAGTATTAATATTTTCCGAATTTTTCTGAATTTTCTGATTTTGAATGTGATATAATTACACAATACACTTTTTATGATAAATTAATAAAAAATAAAGTCTTAAAGATAAAATAAATTGTAAATAATATTCAGAGCAAAAAAAGACTGTCGCAAATCAATACAATTTAGGAATGAGTTTCAGATTAACAAATTTTTATTTTGGTGCAAAAAATATGTGGTTTTACATTTGTATCCTATTTTGTTTTGAAATTGTATTGGTACCTTTTTTTTACATCGCCTTTTATTTTACAATTTACTTCGTACTAAGAGGGATGCGTGAAAAACGACAACATAAAGTCAGTCGTAAGTGTCGGGATTATCAGGTGAGTCACGATAATGAGGTAAGCACGATTCTATTCCGATTATAATCGACCTCATAAATAATGTTAAGAGCGTTAACCGCGATTCTAATATTAACTCCTGGCATTTATCAGAACGGCTAAATTGCTCAATCATTCCCAACAATACCGGAGTTCTTGCCATTAAACGGCGCTTTGAACATAATTGCTGAAAATTATTCAAAATGCTTAGCTTCCAGCCCTGCGTAGGTTCTCTTGAATAAAGGCATTGTTAACTGTACATACATTAAAAAGCTTCACATATCTGTAAGACATGAAAGTCGACAGAGCCGGCTCGAGGAGTTGTATTTAATCCAATTGTTAATGATATTAATGAAAAGAAGATAATTTGTATAAAACCACTGTTTATTGAATAATTAACATTTTTCGGGGCCAATGGTTCTATCATAAAGAAACAACGTAAAAATATTAAATATTATTATAATAAGTACACAAAAAACAAAAATAATTATAAGGGAGTTTAAAAATGACTAATGTAAAAACAAATTTAAATCGTAACTATTTAACATCATTGAAATATTTGGCAGATACTTCGTGGTGTAACATTATAATTTTAAATATGTTTAATTTTAACTTTGCAATGCACACACACACAATATGAGTTATTAATTACTACTATAATAACTCATCATCTCATCATCAGGTACCTGATGATGAGAGGGACTGCTCTTTTCGAAACTATAGTAGTAATTAATAACTCACATGGTGTGCGTATTACATAGTTAAAATAAAACATATTTTAAATCGTAAATATTTAGTTTAGTTACTAAGTAACTTTTAGTTACTAATTAGTAATTCAACTCCCTCATATTTTATTTATTAATATCTATACTTTCAATTTTAATTATTAGTATACATTGAAAACTGATGAAAGGAGCATTGTTCTCGAAACACGTTGATTATTCAATAAATAGTGATTTTAAATAAGTATTTTCTTTTTATCACTCTTTTTAACACTATTAAAAATATTTTTTTTTCACCACTATTTGATGAAAATACCAACATGATATACTCACGTTGTATATACCTACCATTGGCCCCGAAATACGTTGGTATTTTCAAAAATGATGAAAACAAAATATCAGTATTTCAGTTGGTAAGGTGGTTGCCATCCCCAGTTATTCATAGGACTCAAAAATGATAATCTTTCCCGACTTTTTTGCCCTAAACCACATTTTAAACAATGATGGCTGGTGACCTAAAATTATTCGCTGACGACGGTTGAAAGGTTTCACTATAAAAAAGGCTTTTTGGGATAATGAGTACCGAATACGGAGACTTTCAATATTACGAGGGGCCTAAGCCACACATAAAGCTCCATGGGTGTCACTACTCCATCAGAAGATGGGGCGTAAGATCATAGATCAGTGTTTTTTAATATTTTCACTGAAGAGGCTCACTTGACCCTCGCCAAACTACCATGGCACACCAAGAATCGATCGAATAATAAATAGATATGACGCTTCTTATAACCAAGTGTGCTCAAAAACAATGTCAATCCCGTGCGATGGATGTTCATTTGGATCCTTGGAACAATTGGACATTACACTTCATTTTCGGACTAATAACACACCTTACAACAGTTTGGCAATAGATACATAAATTGTGCGATTTTAAGAAAATTTAAAGATTCATAAATTATTAATTATGCATTTTTTCGGACCAAAATAAATAATAATTATTTTTTAATGAATGCACTTAAATTAGCGAAGCTGTGATGTAGGAGAACGGTAAGTGATTTAATTTGTGTGCATAACATTACTAACGGTACATTGGACTCCCCTGTGTTTTATATTATTTTATTTAATTTAATTCGGTCATCCAACCGGGAGACACAATCGCTTGATTAGATGAAATACAAAAAAAAAGTTAAATGTCTCCCACAATTAAAGGATAACACAAATAGGATACATCATAGATAAGTCAATTTGACAATAACAGATAAAATATCATTTAACCGATTGCTCCAAATTTAACTTTAACATAAACATAAAGGGGCTCATAACGTGATGTATGTAATAAACACGATCAGAGAGAGGATCGAGTTTCTAGTATCTGCCTCACCATACGATGATACTCTTCATATTTAGAAATACCTATTGAATTTAAGAGGTAATTATAATCTGAGCATATGCGTGGAGTGGGAGAGGATTTCCTATTGTTGGTTTGATAAATTGGAAGGGAAAACAGGTTCTTCTGTCTAGTAGGTCGGAATGGGACGTGGAAAGCTAGCAAGCTGGTGATTTCAGGAGAATCAATAAGAATCAATTAAATATCGATTAATATGCTTAAATATATATTTTTTACAAATGTGCTTAAAAAATCGAGTGATACCTAATTATATTAATTTAAAGTTTAAAACATCTTAATATACGGCGAAGAAAGCAAAAGTGTTTTGGTTAAAAGAGGATTTACAAAATGTTTTTAAGAAACGGAACGTCATTAAACTTCAACTCAAATTCCTACATATGGAATTAGCAAGTGCATTACATCCAATAGAATGGGACTTATTTGATGATCAGGTTAGACTCATTGCAAGTATAAAAGCATACAAAAAGAAAATAGACTTAGATAAAAAAATTAAAAATTTGTGCCATAATTATAACTCAAAAGAAATTGTAGAAGTGCCAAAATGTGAAAATAATCAGAATAAATTTCATAATCGAGTGATAAACTTATCTAATCATGAGTTTGCGGAGGAAGAGTTAAAATTATTAAATAAAGGACTTAATCACAATTTACATTACAACACTAATAATAATAACAATAAAAAGGAACTAGAGATGCTAGCAGTGGATTTGGATAATGCATTAAGTAAACAACCTAAATTGTACCATTATAGTTATGCAGAAGTCATAATAAATAGAAACAATACAGCACCAAATAACAATAAACATCAAATATTTAATTCTAACTTGAAACTAGTGAAGAACATTAAGAAAACAGTGAAAGAAAAAGACCTTATTGTTACAAAAGCAGATAAAGGAAACAGTGTGATCATTATGAACAAAGCGGACTATATAACAAAAACTATGGATTTTTTACAAGGAGCCAATTTTGAAGTAATTAAGAAGAACCCCATTAATAAGTGCCAAGAATTTGTTAAAGAAGCTGTGAAACGTTGTAAGAGTGACATTTTTGTGAATTTGAAAAACAACAACAATCTTATTTTAAGTAACCCACAAATACCAAAACTATATAGCCTTTTAAAAATACATAAATTAAACAAGCCTATTAGGCCGGTAGTGTCTAATTGTAATGCGCCAACTTATAAATTGGCATCAGCAATTAATAAAGTAATTATGACGTCTAATGTTTTCCAACCAACATACACGGTTAAGAATTCTTTAGAATTAGTTAATTGTCTACAAGATCTAGAAATTCCAAACCACGCTTTATTGGTATCCTTTGATGTAATCAATTTATTCCCGAGCATTCCGATTGAAGAAAGTAAAACAATTATCACTAATTTGTTAAATTCTTCAAATTTGACAAAAGACCTAGTTTATGATTTAACATTATTATTTGATGTCATATTTAAACAAAACTATTTTCAATTCAATAACATAATATTTAAACAGAAAGATGGCTTAGCGATGGGAAGTAGCACAAGCCCTTTAATTGCAGATATTTTCGTTAATAATTTAGAACAAAGAATTTTTAATAGTGGTGCACTTTTATTAAAAAATGTATTTTGTTGGAAAAGATATGTTGACGACATATTTTGCATATGGTTAGGGACAGAAAGACAATTAAATATATTTTTAAATTTTCTCAATAAATTACATAAAAACATTCAGTTCACATTAGAAATAGGAAAGAATAAGAGTTTAAATTTCTTAGATTTAAATTTAACCTTGATAAATAACAAAATAGAATTTAATATTTTTAGAAAAGACACATACACGGATATCGTTATACACAATTCATCGAATCACCCCTTTTCCCAAAAACTTGCGGCGTTTCACTCCATGTTACATAGATTAATTACAATCCCTTTATCTGATCTTAATTATACATCTGAATTAAATCTTATTAAACAAATAGCATATAATAATGGTTATTCTACTAAATTAATAGATAATTTATTACATAAAAAGATAAAACAAAAATTTTTTTAAACAATATATCTATCCTAAGTCAACAGATAGAAATAAACAATGGCGTAGAATTTTATTTGTCGATAACAATTTGTCAAAAATAATAACTAAAAATATTCCTAACTCAATTCAGCCGGCCTTTTATACGAGTAACAAATTAAAAAAATACATACTAAATAACAAGGATAGTGATAATCCTATCATGAAATCAGGAGTTTATAGACTTAATTGTAACGATTGCGATAATTTTTATATTGGCAAAACAAAAAGAAATTTTGAAACTAGGGTTAAAGAACATATCAAAGCATTAACTAGCAATATTGATTCTGATTTCGCAAAACATCTAATAGAATTTGACCATACATTTGATATTAACACAGGCTTAAAATTTTTACATTTCAACTATAAGATACCTCAAATAAATAATTTAGAAATACTCGAAATTAGGAAAAATGTTAATATTAAGTCTAATATAATAAATACACAGACGAAATTTTTGCATAATCCTATTTTGAATATTTTTCCACTTAACATTCCAAATGACCCATAATAATCAACACCTCGAACCCCCCCCCTCCCCTCACCAACCCCCTCAACCGCTCCTTCACCGTAACATATTTGCTTGTTTCAACTTTTAAGATTAGTACACAATAATCCTGATGAAGAGAACATTGTTCTCGAAACATGTAGATTTTTTAATCTAATATAGTGGTGAAAACAAAGTAATTTGTGTTTTATTTTAACAATAAGAATCAATAATTTATGAAATTTTATTGAGTCCAAATAGTTAAAATTCAAATTAAATTTGTAGTTAATACACTTAAGGAATGTTTTTTGAACGTTTTCGATTCTATTAATATTAAATTTATATGTGGGTGACCACATTGTTGAACAAAATTCGAGGTGAGGTCGAATATAGCTTATGTATAGTCTCCTAAATGTACTAATTTGCCTGAATGGTTTGCCAAGACGCATTATGAAGCCGGACATTTTGAATGCTTTACCGACAATCGAATCAATGTGCCGGTTGAAATTAATTTTAGTGTTATTGAAAATGATTACTTACAGAGTACCTGTCTTGCGACAGGGCGAGTTATTTTATGTAGGAACTCAGCGCACTAACTGAATTATGAATTCACCTATATATGGGTTGCATTACCTAGATTTTCAATATAGCTCTGTTTGCATATTTATTGCTTTACATTCTAGATATATTAAAAAAACAAATCTACTTATCTTCTATTTAATAATCAAAATATATTATAGATGTCTCATAGAGACTAAGCAATATTTTTATATGGGAAAGTAGGTATGGAAGTCTTTTTAGGTGATCATAGGGCTTACGAACTATCATACGGCTGGCTTAAGTGATCACATTATACAATGTAACGTTCAACATTTCCACCCATGATAGACTACCATATCTGTAAAATTTTTGGAAGTTGTGTTTATGTTTAACTAACATAACTTGTTTCGTATGCTCCCATAATCCAGTACAGATTGGAATGAAAAAAATTTGGACTGCAGGTGGCAGTAGTAAAAATAAAAGTCACATACGAATTCTTAATTTGAAAATTTTTGGATGGCAGATGTTCGGCCCGTTTGTTTTTACAACACCGGATTGCTTTTAGCATTAAAAAATTACTACGAAGTGGTGAATGAGCAGGACCGATATAGGAGCTTTTGCCTCTAAAAAGGTCCTGGTTAAGCGGTGGGTTTGCCCTCATTGTACTTTTGATATATTATCAAAAAACGAGACCGCTCTGCCCTTGACGACCGAGTGACCATACGCGATAAACGAACTTCATTGTGTGTGATGTGAAATCTAGTTTAACTGAATATGATAATTTTTGATAACATCATGGGAAGATTTACAAAAGGATCTAATACCGCTGACGCCATACTTTTTTCAGTGTGAATCTGTGAATAAAAAATCTGCCATCCTATTTGATGACTGTCCCTCCACGATAACTGGCGCCCTTAGCTATTGCCGACTTCGCGGAAATGCCGGAACCGACCCTGCAACTTCTTGCTTAATGGGATGTATCCAATACTGAGAATTTATTTTTACGAGCTTTGAGTTCATCTTTGCGTTACGAGAGCTTAAGGTTAAAACACATTTGTCTTGTCTAGAGTGTATGAATTATTAACAAATAAAGCCTCAACGTACCTGCGAATGTTTTGCCGAAATTCGGAGAAATAATTATCATAAAAGGTTTTTTTAATCTTCCGAGTGTTCTGCAATGGAAAAGGTTTGGTTTCATTTCATAATCTTTATTAAAAACGTTTAAAGTAATGATACAAGTCAACCAAGTTCGGAAGATTGAGGAATATAATTTTGTATATGAACCTGCCTGTGAAGTAGTGTGATAGTTATTTTAATATAAATAACTTTAAATTAAAATCCATTACTTTTATACTACTACCACGTAAGACACGCATACATATATCTAGCTTAGACTATCGTCATGGTATCTATGTACCAGTGGCGTTCTGTGGGTATAAACTTTGGTTATGCTGTGACCGACTATATACCTATATTTAAAAATATATATACGCATATACCTGTATCGGTATATACAGATTTTGTATTTTATTTAACTGTATATAATGAACTCTTCTGAGTAGCTTTAATCCAAAAAAATTACTGCACTGTAAAAGAAGTATAGTAAAGAAGGATTTTCTAAATAAATAAATATTTTATATATAGGTAATTCGGCAAAATTTTTCAATATATTTCGAAGACGATTTGTATATAATTAAAACGGAAATAATACTAATTTCAGATAGACGTTTCTTTTCACAAAAATAAATCAGACATTTTATGATATCATCGATGGCAATGTCGTCGTAAATAAACATTTTGCGTATAAAATGTTCAGAAACCTACATTTTACGAAGTTTCTTAAAAAATTACCATAAAATTATTCATTTAAATAGAAATGGACAGAATTTGTCTGATTATTGAACGCAGTAATTCATATAAAAATATTTAAAAAATTACAAACGTACTGAACATAATCATTATGATTTGACAGATGGAATTTCCCCATAGAAAAGAGAAATAGAATTCACGCAAAAACTTTTTGATGGGATTTGTAAAAAATGTCATTGCAAGAGACGTGCGCGCAGTTCTCATGTCACATTGGACCTTTCAAAGAAACACGCTATAATATGAAAAGTTTACTTGTCCATTACAAAAAACTCGCAGACATAGAGATGAGTCAAAATACACAGTTCAGGACGAGTTTTTTCTCGACTTGACTAAATCTATGGAACAAATTTGTTGGGCGCAAATAAATGAGATAAATTATGAATGGAATGCAGTTGGATACAGAAACGTCGTATATTAAACATCCAGCAGTAGGACAAATTACGGCTAGAATTTTAAATCGACTTTTTCTAAAGATAGGGATTATTTAGTTAATATTTGTTTTCCAGAATCTTTACTAATGCACAGCTTTTTTGCTTATATGCGCTGCACGCCACTGCTATACACCTCTCCCGAAAGGGGAAATAAACAAAATACAATCTGTATTTAAAGCCATCGTAAGACTCATCACCGGTGTATCAAAATTTGCGTATATTTTACACCATCTTCAAATCCTTCAATGGCTCAAATGTCCAGAGAGGATTGAAGTTGAGTAAGGCCTCACAATATTCAAGGGTATTTAGAACATGGCCCCTCAATATATTACCGACTTCTGCATTCCGTTTTTCGCAAATAACACAGCTAACACTTCGCTCAACATCAACATTTAACTAATACAAGTAAGTTAATTTAAGTAAATCGCGTCCACAAAAATTAATTAGGCGACCGTGCTTTCGCGGTGGCTGGACAAAAGTTATGGAATAAATTTCCCAACAAACTGAGATAAATAGACAGTTTAAAAAAGGAGACACTAAATACACACTTATTTAGACAATCGTATAAAAACCTATAGAATCAGACCGATACAATAGTAGGTACCTAATAATTCCATTCCTAGTATACACTCCATGAAATTTTTTATTTTCTTTTGGCCCTCTCAACTATAGTTTTAATTACAGTTTGTTGTTGTTGACGGTAGTCAATTCCGTTTTTTATTTTGTCATCCAGAATATAAGTAATAGCAAATAAGTATTTATGTTAAAAAAAATTATGAAAGGCTCTTGAGGTGAGTATCCACTCACGAAAATGGCGCTATATAAATTATACAGTTATTTTTATTATTATAAATATAAATAACCAGGTTCTTTTTACAAATGGTAATTTTTAAAATTTGTTTTCATGTTAGTAGGTACTTAATTATTATATTATATATTTATATTTTTACTGTCTATACTTCGATTTTCAATTTTTAATTTGTTGGTGTACATTGTATCCTGATGAAGGGACCATTGGCTCTGAAACATGTTAATATTTTCAATAAGTATATAAGTCGTGAAACAAACTATATTTTAAGTACAAAGTACAATGCTTATCTTTCTCAATTATCAAATATATTTGTTAGGCCGTTCGTTCACAATTTTATAGAATGCAAAATATAATAGTAGAGAAAATTTTCCGGACGTGCCGCCTTTAATTGCTGCATGGTGTTCTTTTGAATGTGCCGGATGCTGGAGACTGAGGTATATTTTAATTATCGTGAAGAGAAAAAAGTCGCTAAGCGTCAGATCTGGCGCACGAACCTCCATCTCTCGTGTGAATTCCATCTCTGGGGCCACCGCGCATTGTCATTGTGCAAAAGCAATTTTCGGTCGTGTTTTATTAAGCCGTGTCAAGTCTGACGACATAAAATTCTGATGAAAAATACCACAACGATCGAGATTTGATCTTCGATCGGTGTTTTTTGGCTTTATTTTAAACGGCGCATTGGAGGATTTGTATCAAACTGAAAGCTCTGGATTTACAAATTATCAACAGTGAAGTTAAAATTGTATTTATTTTATTTATTTTTTAACAAACAGCCGTTAATAGGTTATTACTGACCCTGATAGATGGTTATTCACTAATATTCGAGCATGAAGTATAAATATTTTATTTACATTTTAAATACATTACGCTTTAATGATGAATTAATTATAAATAATGTCTTAAAGATAAAATAAATTGTAAATAAAATTCAGAACAAAATAGAGATTGTCGCAAGTGAATAAATACAATTAAGGAATGAGTTTCAGATTAACAAGTTTTTACACAATATACAATACAATTTTTATGATAAATCATTAAAAAATAATGTCAACATAAAGACTATCACAAGTCAATAAATACAATTTAGTTATGAGTTCTACATTAACAAGTTTTATCATATGAGTGCGTGGGTTCCAAGGTCAACACCGTGTGTCTGAAATTTATAAAAGATATAAATATGTATACATTTCAGAATATTCAAATCTTTGCATATGCCTAGTGAAACGAAAGGTTCTAAGGGCACAGTTAATACCTTAATTGCGGTATATTTTTACGGCGACTAACATATGCCTATCAAGGGTTGAAGCGCGTAGGTAGGGATTTAATGGTTTCTAATATTAATTGAAAATAAATTATTCCAGAAAGATTTTCTAGAAGCTTCGTTGAATTTCTTAATGTGTCTTGATAAAAGTGATCGTTCAATGCCGAGTGTACCAGTTAGAAGTGTATAAATCAGTATGAAGAGTACGATCTAATGTTATCGTAATTTTATCTTTAAGACTATAAATATATAGGAAGAATTTTTTAATATCTTTTGAGAAATATTATCTTTACAACTGGCAATTTCTAAGATTTCTAAGATAATTTTTGGTGAATTTTATTAACCTTATCATTTTTTCAACAGAGAAATTCAATACTTAATTAATAACTTTATTGTCCTCGACTTATTTTGCTGTATTTTGTAAACTAAAATTTTATTTGAGTTGAATATTTTCTCACAAAAACTTGACGTTTCAGGTCAATAAAATCACACATTACTAAGATATTTATAAAGCCTCGCGGCATTCTTCACAAACCATTCCGTCGATGGAAAAATTCTGCATCGCCGCCGGCCATTTGTTTCCCAATAAGTTTTGATTTATACCTACCCCCAGAAACTCACAGTACGGCGGCTTAAAAAGTTCCGGCCCAACAGCGGCCGGCATTTGGAAAGGCTGAGTAGGAGTTTCGGAAATCTCTGTTCGACACATTTTAATATGTTTTCCCAGCGCTGTCTTGACAATATGCCAAAGCAATGGAGAAAAACTTTCAATTTCGCCTGATTTATGTGCTTGTTGGAAATAGTTTTGGTGAGCTGTAAATGCCTTTTTTTTGTTAGACTGTAAACTTTTATAGCATGTCGGAAAAACAAGTTTCGGCTCTTAACACGATTCGAAATTTATTTCTTTACACTTCTCTTATCGCCCGGTAGTAAACACTGCTTGTTTATGCGGTCGTGGGTTACTGATTCGACGACGTTAACCTTTGCCATACCGTGATGGAAATATTCGTACGGGTGGGATGGTAAAAGCTGGCACGGTCTGCAAATTCAAGTGTGGGTGTGTACCTATTAATACAAATGCATTTGTATAGGTACTGTATCCGTGCTATTATTCCTATACTTGCTCAAAATTAGGCCTTTTATATGGGTCGTTTGTGCCAATCTTTACCAACCATGTCATTAATCTGTCCGTATGAAATTTGTTATAATAATTTTTACGCATTATCTCATCCCATACAAAATTTTTTCATACTAGATATTAGTATACATTCGTATATATATTCGTACGGGTGGGATGGTAAAAGCTGGCACGGACTGCGAATTCAAGTGTGGGTGTGTACCTATTAATACAAATGCATTTGTATAGGTACTGTATCCGTGCTGTTATATCTATACTCGCTCAAACTTAGACTTTTTAAATGTGTCGTTTTTGCCAATTTTTACCAGCCATGTCATTAATCTTTCCATATGGAATTTGTTATAATAATTTTTTAAGCTTCATCTTATCCCATACAAAATTTTTTCATACAAGATATTAGTTTATGTGACGACAGTACAACGTTTTGCAAAAATGAAGTCGGAAATATTAGAAAAAAATGCAAAATTTTATGTCGCATATCTCAATATAATACAATTATGGGTGTGTACCCAAAGGTGTGTAGACAAACTAAAAATAGATTAACAAAACATTAAACGTAAGACATAAAATATAACAAATTCGAAACAAGGCAATAATTTAAGGAACAAATTAACAATAATTAAAAACAAACTCAAGTAATAAAGACAAAATATTCATTAGATCCTAATAATTTTATAAATTAATTGAATTTATGGTTCAACTAAAATACGAATTGTAAAATGCACATATTTACGGGAAAATTATATATTTTATTATGTTACTGCATGGCAAGGTAAAGGTTAAAAACACGCAGTGCGTATATATGAATAGGTTTTCATATTGTGAAGAAAAACATTCGTACCGTGAATTTCATGAGGTTCAAAATAAGAAAAGGCCTTTTCAAAGAGTTACAGACAGCTTTTACAACTATTTTATTGCCGATGCTCAGATACGGGGATAACATTTGAATTATCAGTCGTCATAACATTAAATGAATCTGCGCTATTGTTTGACAAACCATAAAACATCCAAATGGACCAAAAATATCGCCCGTATTTCCATCAGAAATATTCGTAAATTTATTTGTATTTTTAGATACATCATCAGACTAGCAATAAAACAAAGTGTATTGTAGTCTGTCGTAGTGGTATTGCCCCCACCTTAATGGACTTGAATATTCAGGAAATTTCGATATCAAACATAATAATTTCGTTATCTGTCCCTCCGTTCGTCTGTCTGTAACTTCGTGTAATCCTCTCCGTGGAGCGCCAAAAAGATGCTATACATATATACTAGGGTTAGCAAAGACGCGGAACAAATATTCAGTTTTTTTATGGTTGCATCTAGAAAGTATTAATTAAAGAGCCCAAAGGCGACATTTAATGGGGGCAAGAAGAAAAAAGGTATATTGTAATATGTTTAGGCTATATTGTAGGTATGTTGTAATATGTCTATAATAGGCTTCCTAGACTAGCAAACATACGAGCAACTTGACTTCTTTGCCAATGACTGTATAATATTCAAACATATAATAAAAGGTGTATTGAAAGATTACTAGTATTTGTCAAATTGGACTTTGATAATTGATTTGTATTTGTTTTGATTGTTGGTTGAGTGAGATAACTAACTGTTATGTAATTTTTTATATTGTATTATGAATTTCAAAGCTTGTGTTATTGCTTTTCACTCTATATTATTCCTTTTTTTGGTTTTTGAATTTCTATTATATGATGTTTTCCTTATGCTTCTGCTTGTAATATACTTGCTTTTTACTTTATACTATATTTATCTTTAGATATTTGTATCTGTATTTTAAGTATTCTCTTTCTGCTTTATGTCATTATTATTTTTACATGCTATTATTTTTTTTCTTTAAACTGTATATTCTATTAATGTACACCTATCTGTTTGTAAAAGCTCTGTAGGGCGTAAATAAATAAATAAATTACTGTAAGCATTAAAATTGATAATTTTTCATATCAACATGCCAGCATATTATTACTTAGGTATTCATTTTTCTTACAGAAAAACAATCACATTAAAAAAGGGATATTCTCGTACTCAATTAATGAAAAATGTATTGCGATGATATGTATCACTTTTCAAATGCATTACTTTTCATGTTAAAAATGAAAAGTTATACAAAATGATCTTCGAGTACGTAGTAGCACTTCCGACGTACAAAAATATGTTATTTTTAATTTAAAAACTCTTTTAAAAGTGATTTGGAAAGGTCTTTCACTCGGTGTGAAAAATGTAATAGCAGGCTCAAACCGGCGGCTTTTTCAAGTTGTAATTATTAGAAAATTATTTTCATATGCTTATTTTCATTTTCATACTTAATTTTATATATGCAATTAAGTACACAAATACCTTTTAAAAAGCAGTAGATACGCCACTGTATCCGAACCTCTACCAACAATAAAAAGCCCTGGAATATCGTCATCTAATTACTGAAAATTCTGAATTACTAATTAAAAAGTTTTACAAAGCACTTGTATTCTGTTTTAATAATTAATAATTATTTTATTATAATTAGAGTTCATTACAAAAGCATTTGGGTTAATTTTCGTATTTTTCGGAGAAAAAATTTGACTGAGTATAATTTTATTTGACATATTTTTTTTAATTTAAAGATGAACAATAACTTTGAAGTATTGTAATTATTATATCTTTTTAAGTAAAAAAGTCAAGGATTTCATCTCCTCGCCTTAAGCCATAGTTATAAGTTTAGATTGTTCTTAGAGCACGGAATGCTAAAAGCTAGTTATGAAATATTCAGAAATTTGAATAGTTAATATACTAAAGTAATGTCAATATTTTTATCATCTTAATATTTTATCATCTTAATATAGTATGGAAAATCTTTTTATTTATTCAGGAATTACAAGATTCATCATAAAATTTTTGCAATTAATTTTTCTTAAAATTTCTAGGTTAACGCGATTATTTTCAGGTTGCAAAATTATTTTCATCCTGAACTACGAATATTTGAAATATCCATTTGATATGTCAGAAAATAAGACAAGTCTTCATTTTGTTTTACAATTTTTGATGAGGCAATAGTATAAAAGTTTTCAAAAAAAGATTTGATGTCCACTGTTTTGTTTTGCCATTTTTTTCAAGCCAGCATAATTTGTTTTTTAGAGTTTATTTCCGGGAAGTATAAAGGAATTTGAAATTGATAAATACAAAAATGCATTACGCGGGTGCACCTGGGAGTATATAATAGTTACTTTTGATTTTTACATATTAAATCTAAGCGATTATATGGCCGCGTAATATTAAATATCACAACCATAAATATTAAAGCTTTGTCAAATATTTTTTAATGGAGTTTTTAGTAAATTTATAAACGATGGGCACATGATTTTCATTTAAGTGTTGTTCAACAAATCTAGATAATTTATAGAGAATAATATATATAATTTGTATTGATTATAAAAAAATTACAATTATCTACTGGTTTTTTAATGTTGAGTGCCTTTTTTAATAAATAATTTGTGTTGACTATTTTTCGGCGTTTTTTATTCCAAGAATTGATTTTTTTCTGCATCTTTCAGATCAATAAAAGGGAATGTGTAATTAATATACACGAAAATCTAATTCTCTGGCGAAGAAAGGTTGTATAGCTAGTAATAAATAAATTGCATAGTGTCTAAATTATTTTATTTCTATAAAAGTTTAATTTAATGTTCCACGCCAATCTATGTATATTTTAGATGTACCAGTCGTACTTTCGTGCTGCCCAGGACAGGGACGCTTTCTCTCGGGTGATAGTCAACGTTGGGGGGACCTGACATGACACCAAAAGAAGAAGAAGAAGTCGTACTTAGTGATCGCTTTTGACCAGTGGGATATTCCGTTCGTGTTCCATCAAGATCCATTAGATGGAAGGTTCCGTTGAATGAACAATAATGGTCAGTATAAAAATATCACATTCCTTTTATGATCTTTTCCGAAAAAATAAATTGGAATCATAAAAAAATATCTAACCGTAAAGTCACGTGCCTTGGTGACACTTTTTAAACCCAATGCGTACCTGCTACAATAGTTTTGCTTAATAGTGTTAAAAATTATAAACATTATAAGATCTAGCAAATTTCGTGAAAATTCTAATTTCAGAAAATTTATATAATTCTTATTAAATGGATCTTGATAAATTTGAAAGAATGATTCTCAGTACAATATTTTGAAGGCTTAATACCACAAATAGTGTTTCTTTTAGGTTGTACATTAGGGTGTCCCAAAAAAATTAAAGTGATATTTTTTTAATGCATACCCTCTTATTTTGTTTGAATGTTCTCAAAACATTTAAAAATAAAGTTTTGCGTACTTAGGATTACGACAACCCGTGCCGACTTGCAGCGAAACGTGTCTGTGCTTGCACGGTACGGCGCGACGGAAATCTCGCATTGCTTGCTTCTTATTACTTGTTTATTTTATTAGTAATAGCGTTACTTTTGAATAGTCAACATTTCAGTGGAGTTACGAAGTTCTAAAAAGGAGATATTTTTAATAGGAGACGTAAAACATCAAATCACCGGTTCGAAACTTCCCTCTAAGGACAAGTACTGGGAGTTTTGTTCTATAATATTCGTGAAGTGAATTTAAATATCAATGGAAGTGCAAATCTTACTATTCGTGAGTGTATTATTTACTGGGAAAAGGCACGTATAGCGACTAAATTATTACCTAACTGTGTTAAGAAACTAGTTTCATTATACCAAGTTTGGAGAGATTTGCAAAAAAATGCGAAAAAAACACAAGAAGTGTTTGAACAACGTCGACAAGAGTTTCTTTCCAACTTAGACAATTTGTTTGACATTGCTCATGCCGATTCGCTTCAGCTAATTAAAATAAATGAAGATAGGATCTTCTTGGAGCGCCAAAGAGAACTAGGTCGACTTGGTCACTTAGCCGGAGTGGACAAAAAACTTACAGAAAAAGAAGAGAAGGCGCGCCTTAGAAACATTGAGAAGGAAAAGCGACGTGCTAAATATTTTTCATCGTTAGCTCCATCGACATCATCTTATGAACCACCACAAGAAAACAATTTACATTAGATTTACAAGAAAATAGATCCAGCCTAAGTGGTGCTTCCTCTCAGCCCGATAAAACTTGCATGCGGAAAAATTTCATAACTCCGAAGTTGGTTGCCGCATTAGATAGATTTCAGTTAAGTGTGAGGGATTCTGTATTTATAATTGAAGCTACTATTGAGGCACTAGGGCATAACACGGATGACTTTTCTATAAGCAAGTCCTCAATCCATAGAATTCGTACAGAAATGTGAAGAGAGCGGGCGGAAGCTATAAAAGTTAATTTTCAAAACAATATTCTAGATACGGTAACTGTCCACTGGGATAGCAAACTATTGCCGGCTCTAGATTCACATAAATCTAAAGAAGAACGCCTCCTGATAATTATTTCATATGATGATAATGAAAAACTTATCGCCGTGCCAAAATTGGACAGCTGATCAGAAAACGAACAGGCACAGGCAGTTTGGAATGCCATTATCAACTGGAATCTCGAGGACAGAGTGCAGATTCTCTGTTATGATACTACTGCTTCAAATACAGGCCATATAAATGGTGTATGTGTGCTTCTCGAACAAAACTGGATAGAGAAATGCTTATTTTTGCTTGCCGTCATCGCGTCTACGAACTAGTATTAAAAAGTGTGTTTGAAGCGAAAATCAGCCAAGTAACTACAAGCCCAGACATTCCGTTGTTTAAAAAGATCCGAGAAAAGTGGAAAAATGTCGATGCCGAAAAAATACAAATCTGTACAGAAAAGCTATCTTGGTTAAATGTTTCAGAATTAATAAACTGCTAGAATTCTATCGATTTGAATTGCCTAAAAAAATAGGTAGAGATGACTATCGTAAATTAATTGAGCATTCAATAATATTTCTCGGTGGAGATACAGAGAAGAAATTTAAGATTCGGCCACCAGGTGCTATGCACCAAGCTCGGTGGATGGCGAGAGCCATTTATTCGTTAAAAATATCATTACTAAGCTCCCAATTCAGAATTTCAAACAAGGATAAGGTAGCTCTGTTAAATGTCTGTCTGTTTATCGTGACATCCTACGTCAAATTCTGGCTCCAATGCATTTTAGCAGTAAAAGCACCTTATCAAGACTTATGCTTTTTGAAGTCCATAAAGCTTACGAAACAATAGATAAAAGCATTTCCAAAGCAGCTTTACAGAAGTTTTGCCAGCATTTATGGTATTTGACAGATGAAGTGTCTGTTTTATCTTTATTTGACGATGATTTCGATCAAGAAACTAAAGTAAAAATGGTTGCTAACTTGGCTAAAGAAAACCTAGCAGTCCACGATAAACGTTACATTGCATCCAAAGAAGAACTTTGTGGCCCACTTTTTGGTATGTCTTATATGTAATTTTTTTCTTCTATAGTTTACCATACGATTGAAAACTCTTCCTTCTGTTTTAATTTCAGAGAAAAACACCGATGACTTCGTCTCTGTCAAAAGCAATTTCCTATTTAATCGACTCAAAATTGATGACAGATTTCTGAAAAAGAGACCTTTTTTATGGTCAAATGATGATTCGTTCCAACAAGCTAAAAGAAAGCTATTTACAATGAGAACAGTTAATGATACGGCAAAAAGAGTGGTTAAATTAATGCAAGACTTTCATGGTTAAATCACTGTTGAAGAGGAGCAAAAGCAATTTTTATTACGTTGCGTACAAGAACACAGAAACGTATATCCTGATTGTAAAAAGCAAACTTTGAAAAGGAAATTTAATGATTAATGTGTCTTTTACTATAAATACATAATAAATATTATAAATGTGTTTTATTTACTGAATATAAAAAATGAACTCTACAATGTCCCTATAGCTCCATACTAACTTTTCAACTTAAACTTTGACGTCAAGTCGGCACGGGTTATCGTTATCCGATCTCAATAATATTTAATATTTAAGTTTTTGGAGTCAAATGAAAATAAAATGGAGGGTATGCGTTTTGAAATTCGAAAAAAAAAATTTCACCCTTATAGCCTGGGACACCCTATTGTACATAATTATTAATTGCAATTAATTGAAAACTTAACACACGTATAAAACACATAGAGTACCTTAAGTCTACTGCTTGCGATACTACTGTACTTGTATATTCCTCAGGACGGACGCAAACTAATTATATCCATTACTTATTTTGGTAAACATTAAACAAATTAATTTTATGGTGCGGTAGACACCGAAATGGGGAATATATCAAATAATGGGTTATTCGTAAAAAATAATTAAAATGAACACAAAAATTTATTTGCAAGAAATACGTTTTTGAATTCAGTTACTTTTGCAGTTATAATCGAAATAAATGGTTCTTTCCGTAATTATAACTACCCCCTGTACTACGTATTTATTCAAAACAATACAGATTTTTCCCCAAGACCTACAGAAATGAAATAATTTTAAACATACCTCAAGAGTTTGCAGATGAAAATTAACAGAACGCACCGAAGATGTCATGATTAATTTGTTAAAATGTGATTTGCTTATTAGTTTTAGTTAGCTAAAATTCTCACACACCTCATAAAGGTCATAAGACCTGGGCCTAGACTTTCATACACGTTTCCCATATAAATTGCTTCGTCTCCACGAGGCTTCTATAATTTATCGTAATATAAAATTATAATTCTGTCTGTCGTGTCGCGGATGTGTTAGTACAACCTCCGACATAAAATATTTAAGGGCGAGCATCGAATAAAACGGAATGAGCGTCACGCTATGAAACACATTTTACGGAGGCATCAAACATTTCTGGAAATCACAGCGTCGAATTCTGTTTTTGTCAATTGAAAAAATACACAAATGTGAAAAATATATACATACACCTAGAGGGCACATTGCATAACCCCTAAATAATGTTGTGCTCCAATAAATTACATTACTTGCATTTAAATATAATTCTTATACAAATATCCTTTTAATCTAAATGTAATAATTTCATTGTTTGTCTGTCTATCCATAACGTTCGTAACTTGCTGAAATAAAGCTGGAATTACAATTTTACGGAAGTGACTAAAATGAAATATTTGGGACTTTTAATGGATTCCAGATAATTTTTTTCGCTAAGTACAATATACTCACGTTAATTACAAGTGTGACTCACAAGATTGCGTAAAAATTTTACTTTTGGAAAGCATTATAAACAGTACATAATTTTTTTATAATCCATTGTATATGTTCCAGACGTGAATCGCCGGAAAACAGGAAGAGGTGAAAATACGGGAATAGGGAGGATAACAGAATAGGAATGTGTTGCAGGGGGTAGATAAGAAATAAATATGGACTGTAATTTATGATAAGATAGGAAACACCGATGAAATGCCGAAACTCACCACTTCGAGTGTTCCTTCTCCTTTCAGTTTCACTGCAAGGTTTAATTAATTGGCAATTCACTTTATAGACACTTGTTGCAAAGGCAGGATACTTGGCGAAAGGTTACTTTGATAAATTCTGTAAGTATTGCGACACAGTAATGCTTGATGCTCAATGATAAATCTGCATACCTCTAATATTTGAATTTTATAGCTTGAACATTTTGATTCATAATTTAGGCAGAAAACTACTTGTGAAGAATTGTGGATTAGCTCTGTTACACTCTGTGTATTCCAAATATAATTACATTTTGTTTGCTTAAAAGTGATGTATTTAAAAATTACGTATTTATTAACAATATTGACGTAATTATTCAGTAAATACACTTTGATGATATTACTTTACTTATAAATGTTCAAATATTTATAGAATATATCAACGTATTTTTTAAATGAATAATCGAAACAATTCAATATACCAACGCTGATAATTCTACACGATAAATTAATAAATCAACACCGATTTTCCGATAGTTCAAAGTGTAGCGCCAAACAAATTCATTAATATAAAGCAGAAATGTGCCGCCATCTATGAATAAATAAAAGCATTTTTTCCTCACATAAAGCAACGCCGAAAGTCTGTAGCCTCGGTACATTCAAATCCAGCGCCATCCGCGTAGCGGTGACCGTACGCCGGGGACCTTACAATTACGTAGCTACAGCCTGCCCAATTTCCGCGTCGGTCTTTGTGCTCGTGTAAAACACACAGGCATGATTAATCATACGCTATTTTCATACTATTAAACGGCCTTAACGCTTTCATACAAATGAGAGGCAAAAAGTTAGGGGCACCCCCAGGGAAGTAGCCTAGTGCGGGGCAAGGCAGTGTACATTGTACACTAGGGTTACCAGATAAAAAATAACGAAAACTTTTTGCAAAATGTACGCAAAATATTCCTTTTTACAAAATAAAACTTACGAATTCATCTAAAAAATAATGGTGTGCTTTTATGTACACGTGCTTGAAGTTAGGTATACTTCTTTGGCATGCATAATAAAAGCAAATACAGCAATATCAAAATGCAGTCATCGAGGGTCACTAATTTATAATGTTTTGAATTGGAGATTTTATAAAAAATAAAGCCTACTGCATTCAAAATATTTTTTGCATATTGCTACCTTTGCTTTTATACCCCAGAAGTGATGTTTTGTACATGTTACGTGCTGCGCATGCAAATTTTCTCCAGATATGTTCCAACTTAAGGTATACAACACAGACTAGAATGACCATCGATGACAGTTCTCCCTGAACGGATAAAAGATTTAAAAAACACATTAAATACAGCACCCACGTACCGAATCGCATTTCGCTTATATAGAAAAGGGGAACTGAAACAGTAAGCATATAATTTAATCACGAATTCCAATTCAATCAAATAAACAACGAAAACAGGGCCGGAGGCATATAATATTTTCATAACTGCATTTTCAAACGAAGTGATTTCGTCACATAAGAATTGCTGTTGATTCATTAATAAAATTAATGATTAATTAAAATAAATCATTATCATGATGCGCGCACACATTTCGTTGCACCCTAAAATTTCATTATCTACTTGTCATAGTTTAGTTTTTCATAAAGAAATATTTTTTTAATTAACGTACAGTTAAAATATTATGTTTCAAGAAGTGATGTCATGTCGCCAAAAAATAAAGAGTGCTACATTGTTTTAATTTTTTTTTTAATAAGTCAAATTCAAATAAAGTTGATAAGAGTCAATTTTTATTCATCAGAATCTACCTTTATAACATAAAGTTAACCAAAATTTCCTCTGAATTTCAGCCATAAAATAAAAGGGTCTCTGAGACTTCATGTCCATGGAAGTGTAATAAAAAATGACGTCCTTAGTTAAAGACTAGGGCAAAATATTGCATGTCCTTAAAAACTATATCTATTTACAATCTATCGAGTTCCCAGTACCTATGCCTAAATATGCATATGCATTAAAAAACATTTTAAATTCAGATGGTATTTGCGTACTGCACAATTGAATCGTGGCATTGAATTATTTATTTGAAACACGTTTTTAAGTTCAACTATAAATAACTAGCCGTAAACCCGTGAAAAATCACGGAACATAATAATTGAATGTTTTTGAAGCTGATTCTGTTAGGAGCCTCGATAATAATCGAGCTGGTATGCGAAGATGTATAAGTGTAGATGAAGCGAGAGTTGTGTGTCAGGACAAAAGAGTGTAGCGCTTTATACTCTCTGCCCACCCTCGCGGAGAAACGGCGTGATGGTATGTAAGTAACTAAGTAAGTTGAAGCTGAAAATTCGTGAAAAGAAAACCATTTCTTTTTAAATTGACCTTATTCGCTTAACCCTAAAACTTAATATAATAATATGAAAATGACAAGACCGTGTAATTTGGTGGGGGCAACCCTTGCGTGTTGCCTGAGCCCGCCCTGATTGCGTGTCATACTCTAATTATCTTATTTTTTTTTGTTGTAATTCCAGCAAGTTACAGACTTTACGGATCGAGACACAGACGGCGAAATTATTATATTTAGATAATTCAGAGAAAGTCAGAACGGCTTTTTTTACACAAAAAGGTATTGTGCAGTCAACTTAAATTTGTCATGAAAATAATACAATGTTTTGTGTTCCATGTGGTTAAATTAATTTTTTACGCTTCAATAGATCAAGAGGCCTAATTACAGGAGTGAAACATATCATAAAATATCCAGGCTTGAGTAAATCATATAGATTGTTTGTGATCTCACCGGGAATTAAACCCAGAACCCTCGGTGTGAGAGCCATTATCATGTCCACTGGGCTGCGAGGGTCGCCTTATTTGATTTATGCCTTTATATGAATTACGGACACTCACTGAAATATTGATAAAGCGAATTGCTTTTTAGATACGAATCTAGAAACGACTTCTACAATTAAGCTGGGCTGACAGGGTTAACAATGATAATATAATGGTAAGGGTGCGAAAGGAAAAAGAAAATTTGAAAACAATTTAAAACTAGAATCAACAATATTTGGCAATATCACAAGACATTCAGGGAAGCACCAGTATTAGGGTAACACTTGTGTATTGACCTATTAAATATTAATTGTTTACGGTATTAATTGTCAATTCGCCTGAGGGTGATATCTATGTACACTCGAGGAAGAAAACAGGCTTTTGTTTTAGTTTATATAGTGCTTTTTGAATACACTAAAAGCTGAGAGGAAAAGCATCTCAATTTTGTAATCCTTTTGTAACAAATTTTGGTGATATCTGCAACCAAGAGAACAACCCCTTTAGATACATTAAAGGATCAAACAGTTTCGTATGATAAAATTTCGACAAGAGAAGAATACTTCTCTTCAGAATGAGGATCATTGAGATCAAGAGGATTCTTCTTCTTGGACCGCGTCTTAGGCCAAGTCTCAGCCAAAGACAAAACAACCAGATTCTCCATTTTTTCCAAGAAGAGGTCCTGGAAGATGGAGGATATCCCAGCTGAAGAATCTGCGGCTAAGGTTCGGAAAATGCGTAACTGTTTCAGGCTGCTGCAAGCAAGATACAGGTCGCTTATGTTCGGTAACCCACAAAAGTATCCCGGTAACCCACGCAAAGCAATTACGCGCAACAATTACCCGCAAAGCTAAAGCGCGTAGTACAACTACAACAGTACAGTCACAACAGCGCGCAGACACTTATGCGTCATAAATAGCGTGCAGAACAAAACTACAAAATCAAAATCAATTAAAAAAAGATTTTTTGAGCCTTACCTAGCCTACTACAGGGCCGGTTGTATTAATTTGGTTAATAGTAATCTTTCGTTGATACCATCGATCAATGCGTTTTCTACGTACCCGATTACATAAAATTCTTTGGTTTTTACGAAAAATTACATAATTTTAGTTCATATAATCTGTCCTAATATTTCCCGGAATTTGTGGAATGATCCATGAAAAAGTTTATCTTCTACAATGGAACATATTAAAGAACGTCAAATTTCACCACGAAAATGTTTTTTTTTTCTTGTTATTGTGCTAAAATGGTTGATTCGAATATAAAAGAGATGAAATTATTTATTATTTTATGTCCGTTGTGGTCACAAAGCGTTACGTTTAGTTATTAATATACTTTTCAGCTTTATGAAACACTCTAAATTAAAAAAGACGAGAATTGATGTCTCATTTACTGTGTATTACGGGTTATTATCAGCGCGCAGTTATCTTGCGCGCAATTATTGTTATTGAGATTATTCATTTTCTTGCACATAATTTCTTGCATTTGTCACTCATAGTCTTAATTTTTACTTAGTCTTAAGAGACTTAATTTTTTTATTTATGATAAAATGTTGATCAAAGGTGCATCATACGTGAAAGCTTGCGTGTGACATACATTGAACCTTTTTATTCGACATCGGTACAATCTGGTTACGGATGGGACTTATGGTAACCCTGTTATAAAGTATAAAGCCTGTTAATATCCGCGGCTGCTGCGTACAAAAACACGCAATAAAGGAAATAACGGGGCGGGCCGATATAACGTCCCTCATTAAGCCGGAGATTATGAGATTGTAGAACTTTTGAATTTAGAATTTTTATCATTCGCCATTTTTATTTTATTTTTCTCGGTTTTTTTGTTGTTGTTTTGTGCGGATTTCTTTCAACGCGCGGGGAATAAGGGATGAAGTATAGTGTGTTTAAAAATAATGTACGTGCGATAAAAATGCGGCGACTTTTAATCTCAGCACGCCTAATGGGTCACTCAGAAGTCACTGCCATTTCTGTGAATTTTTGAGGAAGCCCCAGTGTATTAGCAGTGATTATGTTAAGTATCCTCTTTTTGTGGGTACCTAGATAATTTTGTTGTATTTTATGAGAAGATTACTTATACAGCGTCATTTGCAGAATATTCACTTCAAGACCGCGATGTGTTGATTTAATATGGCTGGTATTTTTTACAATTTTTAAAATGAAAGTTAAAAAATAATAGCAATCGAGTGTATCCACATTGCATTTAAAAAGAAAAGATTTTTTTCCACGTCATTTGATATGTTGTATAAAAAAGGCTTATCTTATTTGTATCTCATAACGTAAATAATAATCGTCTAGAGTTTAGATAGTAAATTAAATTAAATACGATTCAAATATGTCTTTATAATTTTACACAAGCCAGCCGTACGAGAGAGAGGTCGTAAGCCTTATGAACACCAAAACCTTCCATACCTACTTTTTCATATGAAAACAACATAGTCTCTATGAGACATCTATAATATATATAACAATAATAATGTAACAATAATCGAGGGCGCCCGCGAAAGACCTGGCACAATCGGATATTACAGGGAGGATGTCCCTGTTAAAAGCCTTTAAAACCATAGAGCATGCATGAGAAGATGTATTAATCTGGCAGAAGAAAAAGTGGTGTACCAAGATATAATAATATGGCGGTCTATCCTCTTTGCCTAACCCTGGGGGAAACGGCGTGATGATTAGTTAATTAAAGTCAAATCAAAATAAAGTCAGGGGACATACAATTGAACACCGTTGGTATATTTATCTATAAGGTTCTCTGTCCATAGTAATTATTACATCTTATTACAACATATTTATCAAGTCACACATGTCTCGTATTGTATGTATGTGTTTATTACAGGTATTTTATGATCTTCAAGATAGAAATTACTTATTATTAGTCTGTATTTATATAATTTGTTAATATTCATTAGTTTTCATTATCAGGTGTAATTAATAACTGCTAATAACTAATTCTGATGATCATAGACAGATCCACTCGAAAGTAAAATAGTGATGAAATACCAAAGACTTCCATACATGCTGCCCATATAAATAGCTTCAACTCTGTAAGACTAATAATTTATCTTAGTTATATACCTAAATATGTTACAGTACATATATCGAAAATCAGTAGGAGCAAATATTGAAATTGTGATTTAAATGCAATGTGCAAAAATAATCCCAACTATAATATTTTCGCTGTCTGTCCGTCCGTCCGTCTTAATTTCGTGTAACGTCGGTAACCCTTTTATGGTATAAAAACTTTTTTCTTATTTTTCTTCCTTTTGTTAAAAATTAATAAATAAATTTAAAATTCAAAATATTGATTTTCAGGCGTGAACTAGTAGATATGTATTAATTCGAGAGAATATCATATATACGTTAAAAGGAATATTGCTAAAAAAATTCCACTTTAAAAAATAAAATATAGAGGTATCATTACTAGTTACGAAAGCTATGTATAGTTACTTATTAATGAGAAAAAAATCAACAGATGTCTCTAGAAGAGACCATCGTAATATATGGAAGGTTCTTGATTCGAACATATATATAGAACTTTCAAAATTTGATAATGTGTTCACGTTCTTACGATGGAATTGGTGAACGTTGCATTGCGTAGAGTGATCACTTAAGCCAGCTCATGCAGGTCGTAAGCCCTGAGCCATCGTATAAGAAACTTCCATCCACTTTTCTCATATATAAATTAGCTTCGTCTCTATAAAACTTCTATAACCTATCCTTAATTAATGAATAAATACTTATTCTTAAGTAAACGACATGTAAAAGTACCATCATTTTTGACGGGTTACAGCTAGTGTATAAAATCTGTACGCATTTCGACATGTTTTTTTTTTAAACAAGTCATAAGATTTAGTTACGGTACCCAATGACTCGGCTCTAAGAATACTATTTACGTTCAAACAACTATCGAGAGAGATAGAATTTAGGATATATTTAAAAGTCAGCAATATTGTATGCATATAAATCTGTACTTGAACTTGCATTTTAGAAGTACATATTTCAAAATAAAGATTCTTGTACGTTGCTGAATGTTGAACTTTTCGAGAACTACAAGCAGCTGAACATCACGGGTATACTTCTGATGTCCAGAAGATGGGGGAGAACAGGTTTAGTTGCCAGATGCGAAGATTCAGAGCAATGGGAAAGGTCTTCGAAGGAAATCCCCTGGCAACGCAGCTTCCGGAATGCCTAAGAATGATGTGAGTGGATATTATATGCAAAGATGCAATGCTGCGGAAAATTTCCTAAAACGTAAGATGGGAGTACCTAAAGAAACGTCTATAGAGCCAATATAAATAAGTAAATAAGATGTCTGACAATATTTTGAAAAAATTGTTAAAAAACAAAGAGTACATGTATATTAAAGTATAATGTAATTATTGAAGTCAAACTTAAAAGGTGCCTTTTAGGTGAATTTTTTATGCATGACACATGAATTTTTCACACCATAAATTTGAGACTCATTAATCAAAGTCTAAGATGACTATTTTCCAAATGATATTTAACCAATAGTAATTCTTATAAGTGATGACGAAGTGACGAAAATTGCATAAATATGCTCCGAACGCTATTATTTTGTTTATTTTCTATTTGCTGATGTATTTTTCATAATATAATTTTGATTAAATTCATAATATATTATCATGCACGTCCTGTCCAGATATGTTCCAATGCAAGATATACAACGCAAAATGGTTTTTTATGTATACTAAAGAAATATAACATCTTCCGCGCGTACATAAGTACACGCAGGCAATTTCTATATTGTGTGTAGCATGAAGAAACCGGCTACTTTAAAGAATCCAAATATTTATATTGTTAATTAATTAGTCACCTACTGCGTTCTATAAACAATAAAAAATTGTTATTCTATTTCTAGTAAACAAATATGTTATTTGATCATTCACTTATATGTAAATAAAATACTTGGTACGTATTTTCACAATTATAAAATCATTTAATTTTTTCATTCAGTCATTTTTTCATCCAAATTGATCATTTGTACCTGAAGAAAAAATAATATTGAATAAATGCTTTTGTAACATTTACTACAACCTAGTATAACGTGTTTATATTGTACCCGTCAAAAATGTACTTTTACATGCCGGTTCCTAAAAACTTATTTATAGCCGACACCCATGCAATAGTAATGACTTTTATCAAAATATTTGAAATATTTTTTTATATTTCCCCTGTCGCCAGTTAAATTTATTCTTCTAAAACCTGGCGACAGGGTGGAACATGAAATGGTTCGCCTTTTTACTAAGTCCTTTGTGTACTATATTTTTGACGGGTAATGTAGGCTCGGCGATAGCAACATCGCTATCGTTGCCGCCTTCGGGTTTGCTGGCCCAGGGTTCAAGCCCTATCTTGGCCGTTTAATTTCGTTTTTTTAGCCGTAAGTTCGAAAGGAATTCCGGACCTTATATGAAGTTACGGGGCAGATAGACAGACAGAGGGACGAACAGACAACGAAGTCACCATGTTTGATTTTTTTGGATTACTAACTTAAATTACCATCACGCCTTTTCCCCGTGGGTGTAGGCAGAGAGGATAAAGCGCCACACTCTTCTGACCTGACATACAACTCTCGCCTCATCCACATTCATACATCATCGCATGCAAGCTCGCCGGTTGTTGAGGCTTCTCACGGGACCATCTTCCAGTATCTGGTTAATCTGGTCATGCTCTGTTTCTGGCGTCATCAATACTTGCATTACATATCTTTCTTACCATTCCTTCCTCATTCATTCGCTCAACATGCCCAAACCTTCTGAGCGACCCTTTTTTAATTCTATTAATTATGCTAAGATCAGCTTTATATTCATTCCTAATATCTGCATTCTTTTATAATGGGTTCATTTTCTAAATTGCAACTTAACAACAGGACGTATTAGAAATAAAAATTAGTTAATTCTGTTTTGTTCTCAATTTAGCAGTCAATTATTGTTGACTGGAAATATAAATAAACAAATTTTCAAAACAGTGGATTATTTCATTAGATAATAATTTACCTCCGCGGCGCAAATTCGACTTAAACGTGTTAAAAGTTGTGCAATATTTCGAATGAGGTGAAACTTTCCGGATTGTATTGAAATTTATCATTGTTTCCAATTATGTAGAAAGTGTTCGGAAAACATATTGAAATTACGGTAATTTATTCGCTTCGGAAGCGGGGCCTAGCAATAATCAAATTACTCGCGGCCTGGAAAACTCGCCTGTCGGGCGCGGCGCCGGATGGACCATATTTGCACCCCCCTAAGCGCGAGGCGGCTCTTCGATTTGCCGAGCAAAAAGAGAAAATGGTTTTAAGTTTTCGCATTCGTAATATCTGGGTTGTGCCGCTCCGCGAAATAGGAAAAATAACATGCATAATGGATTTTATTATTCGTAGTTTAAGTTTTATATATCTGTACGGTCACCAATACACATGGATTGATATGAAAGTGTGTGAACAAGGGGACCGGTCTCTATCATTCGGGCTCTTTTCAGTGTTTCATGTGTGAAAGTGTGTAAAAGCGCGAAGAGCTTTATTTTATTTGTCCAAACTCTCATAATTTGATTGATAAAATTCTAAACAAAAAACTTAATAAAATAGCCACAAATCAATTTTTATTCAATAATTAGAAAAATAACGATGATATTAAACAATGTCGAAGAATTTTATATATTAAAAAATTTTCAACTGAATGCTCGAAAAATCTCCCTCCCACCATAAAACCAGCTTTCTACACAAAAAAATACTATTGGTAACGTTTTGAGAAATTATAAACATAAAGATCACAACTTGACTCACTCAGGTGTTTATAAACTAAAATGTAATGATTGTCTCTCTTTTTATATTGAAAAAACGAGTCGTGGTTTTGATATTAGGATTAAAGAACATATAAGATGCTTAAATAATTCAATTTTTTCCGAATTTGCCTTGAGAATGACCATAGTATTGATAAAAATACAGAAGTCAATATTCCTCACGTTGATAGTAAAAGTAAATGTTTAAATTAAGAAATCCATAAATACAAATGAATCTATTATAAATAACCAAAAAAATCTATCTAACTTACAGTTCTATCTTGAGTATGTTCCCTTTCACCCTATCACCTGTTTCTTTCGCACCCCCCACTATTTGCCCCAATTTGATACTAAGGTATGATTGTTCATAATTTCGTAAAGTTTAATTAGTATTAAGTATACCCTGATGAAGGAACGTTGTTTCCGAAACCGGTTGGTTTTACCAAAAATTAAGCGGTGAAAAACTAAGTTAACTCGTTTAATTATATTCATAATGAATAACCACAAAGTAATAGCAAAATACAATAGTACATTTATTTTATTTATTAACCTTTTGCAAACATCTTTATTACAACGGCGGATTTATTGCCAGTTAGAATTTTTTTCAAACCCCCTCAAACAATTCACACAAAACAAATGAAATAGGTTTCTGGAAAACTATGTTATTATAATAACAAAACTAGCTTAATGGTACAGAGATAGATGGGGACATGGAAAGGTTACACTAGGTTTCGTGAGAGGTAAAATTGCTCATGTCTACAGTTGAAGATAGTTATGGTCTGTGATGATGTGATATCTGTGCATAATTGATTCCACAGTCTAGCCGACTGCACTTTGAATGAGGACTTGAAGATATCGACAATATGAATGGAGATTAGGGATGGATATTGAAATACTGTCAGCTGAAGAGAGTAGGAGATCATGATTAGATAGAAATTCGAATTAAGATTTCAGGTGAGTGGGGATTGAAAAGGACCTTATGAAGTAGAGATGAAACATAAATTTAATGTCGTTGTTGGATTGTAGGCCAATGGTGAAGATTGTGGAAAGTTGAGATTTGATTGAATTTTTTGATGTTGAAGTTAAAACGGATATGTATTACCTGTATTGTATATTGTATTACCTGAATAAATTCAATGCAGTAACAAGCCTGCTTTCTATAGTATGTTACTCAAACGCGAGACAGCACGCGTGTCACTGGCAACGTTGCCAAGGCCGAGAAGAGACGAGCGCTTTGTGTAAAGTGCGGGCGACTGGTGCATACTGAACGCTTATATATATATATATATATATATATACTTGTACGTACATATATGGAATACGTGTGTCTTCTGGTGCGGGAGTTCATATTCATAGTTCACAGCATGACCAATTAACCAGATATTGTAGGATGGTCCTACTAGGAGCCTCAATAATCGTCGAGCTTGTATGTGAAGATGTATGAATGTGGATGAGGCGAGAGTTGTGCGTCAGGGCAGTGGAGTATGGCGCTTTATCCTCTCTGCTACCCTCGCGGGCAAACGTCATGGTAAAGAAGTAAGAAGTTGATATTTATTTCCCACATGCACATGTGCGTTTCTAAACCAACTATAGTGACAAATTCATTGGCCTGTCATTATCGTTTTTTAGGTCTGTTTAGATTTATTTAAGAAAACCATCCACAATGATATTCTGTACTTTCTGGAAAGTTTTAATTACATCTCGTTTGAACCAGGCTTTTCTAGACATTTATAGACGGTTCCCGAAGATTGTAGATCACTTAAGATTTTTATGGGCCGTTTTCAATTCTTCGATAGTGTTGTGACAAGTGATATATTCTCGGGGGTTTGGACAGTGCGTAAATTCTTTTTAGCACCTCGTTACAATATTATTAACGTAGGATGAACTCTGCACGGGTGGAAATAAAATAAATTACTTTTAATTTTAATCAATTCAAATACGTTTCTGTAGAAATTTGAGATTTCTGTAGAAAAATATCTGACGAATTTTATTTATTTTCATGCCATACCTAATAACTGTAACAAGATAATAATGCTAATTGAATTTTTCGAATTTGAATTACTAATGATATAACGTAAATTCAATTTTCAATATTACTCAACAAGAGTGCCGAAAATAGGCCGAAAAGTCGTTTTGTGTTTCGATTTGCATAATAACGGGAAGAAGAATTCTTAGCTCTTTTGAATTCTTGCTGTTTTCGCGAAATTTCAAAGACAGCACTAAATTAAATACATAGTCGACGATTAACTCTAACTAAATAAATTTTGATATCTTTTTTAGATATCGTGTATTCTAACTCGCTGTTAATGGCTAGGGGCGGCTGATTTGTATAGCGATTGGGGTGTGCTTCATCCATAGGGATGCTACGAATTATTCTATTTAAGAATATTTTTAGTGTGTTCAAATCTTTCGAGAACACAATACTGGATTTTATCCCCAAAGGAGACATCTTTAATCAATATATAATATAGATGTCTCATAGAGATGAAGCGATTTATATAAGAACGTAGGTATGGGAGTTGAATTATGAGAGCTGACAAAAGTAAATGTATTTCTAGTGGTTTAGGCGATTATTCGCCTTATTTTGTATATTTTTATTCGCATTGATCGAGTTAAATGCAAATATTTGAATAGTTTACGAACATTTGAAGCAAAAATTGATTAGACAAAATTTAATAATGAAATGACATAGTTTATGCATACGAAAATATTTATATCCTATGGAAGTGAAATTGACATCTCCAGTTAAATGCTCTTCAACATTTCTATATAAATACTTTTTAGTGCTATTTCTCTGTTTTGCAATGTATTTAATATACTTTTTATAAGTGGCAATCTTTATTTTTCATATTAAAATGCTTTCAAATCAGAATTTAATATCTAATTGTACATCGAAAAAACATAGAAGACCTGGAAAGCCTACGAAAATAACATTTAATACGAAATAAACACACAAATTTAAAAATAATAACCGTCAAATAAATCAAAATAAATAATATAAAAATGTGACTGTAATGTCTGTTGCGTAGCTTAGATTATTTATCACTTTTACTCCTTTTCTTTTAACTGGTAGCGTCTGCTTGTCTGCCGAAAAAACTTAACCCTTTTATCGTGATCCAATCGATCTGAAACTTTGCAGGCAGACTCGTAGCAACGATAAAAATGTCCGAAGAAATTTTCGTTTAAAAAAAATTAATTATAGTATAATTTTGGATTTTTTGAAATTTTAATGGTTTTTTAAAATTGATTTTCAGATAATGAAGGGTCAAAGTCATAATCATAATTATTAAAATGTGATTTATATTGTTTAATTCATTACTCTTAAATAATTAAAAATTAAACAAATCTATTTACTAATTACATTGTAATAACTGCGACAGATTCGTCAGTGGCCAATGCTGTGAGTAAAAAATTGACCTGAAGAACCCACAATCCTATACACGTAAAAAATGTACCAAGATACCTATACCAAATTGCAATTTATTTAAAGTAATACCCACTTCAGTTCGCTAAATAAATAATGTTCACAAGTATTATGTGAAAAGAACTAGAGTTTTGTTTTATAAACGTGACATATACACTGTGTCTAAAAAATGACTAAAAACATTTCGGCATTCGTGTATCACGGCTCCAACAGCGCGCGCAGGCAGATTACAGCAGAGTTTCGCTTAGGTCAGCAGACACGTCACGGGATGTCAAGCCTTAGTTTATACGTATATCATAAAAATAACACTCTAAAAGGAAAAATAGTATTTCAATACCGTCCTTCTTGTTAAATTTATGTTGGTTGATAAAAAATCTGGAAAAACATACTGCCATTCCTACCAGATAGCAGATGTCACACAAAAAAGCACATGATACACAAAAAAGGACACACTAAATAAACAGGAAATAAAATATTGTTGAAAATCATTCAAAAATACTAAAAAAACTGAAGGAAAACGCGAAAATGTCATCTGGCAGTTGACTTTTAATGACACATATATTTTTTACGAAAAGTGATAAAAAATTACGCGAATTATACGTTTTCTCAAAAAAATATTTATGTGTTGATCAATATATTTTTTTTTCAATTGATTCAGCAACATTGTAGATTGACATTTAAAAAAATATTGATTGTATTATTTGTATATATCTACTTACATTATTTGATTAATTACACCAACATGTTTCGGAAAAACCTTTCTATCATCAGGGTGTTATATATACATGTCAAAATATCAAAATCAATAATGTCTTTTGTTTCTTGTTTTTCTAAATTATTTGAAAAATTATTTTTAAATATTATTGCTGAAGTTCTTGATTACTCGCAATTATTGGAAACATTTTTAAAATTGGGATAGAAGTTAAATTTAATTGATTATTAATAATATTTTGTTTACTATAACATGCTTTAGTGATTTCTGATGATTCTAAATTAAAAAAAGTAGATATATATATACAAATAATATAATCAATATTTTTTAATATTAATTATAACCATTTCAAAACACGAAGTCTCCATCAAATATAAAATACTTGTGCCAGCTCTTTTCTTAATCCTCAAAGCACTTCTGGAATGCATATGCGATGTGGCGTTTAGCTCGTTCAGCGATTCTTTATCTTTATTTTCTTGATGTTGGCCCTTTTCTCCACGTTTCATGTCTTTTTTTTAATAAGAAAACCTTGTAAGGGACAATGGTCAGCAAAAATGGTAGCTGAGGCATCATAATGGTTTTGTTTTGAAATGCTAATGCTAAAAGTATTTCATTTTTATTAACATTATCAGTCGTTTTCCTTAAGCCTCAAAGGACTTTCCAAGTACCTTCCGCTTTTTTCTTGAATTGTGATGCAGTCCTCAGTCCAGCGTTTTAAGGCGGCCTGAGGTCTTCTTCTATTTGGGTACCACCGAATGATTGTGTTCGCTGTGTTCGTTGAACGAAATATTTTATTTTCACCAGGGAGAAGCTACTGGGAGCAAGTATTACTACACAAGGGAACATGGTCAAAATGTTGAGTCGGAGGTCTGCTCGATCCGGTGACGGGAACACTACTCAGAAATTTGCTCTTGGCCATTCGCTTTTCGAATTTTCTAGAACTCTTCGTTAGCGAGTGATGACGAGAAAGATAAGAAGCAGTGGAGGACAGAGGAATGGGCGTGGGTCGGCAGGTCCGCTACAACTGCATTGGTTCAGCGACTGTCCAGCGATGTATTTATTTATTTACGCCTAAGGGGCTTTTACAAGAAATAATATGAATATATAATAGATATAATGAAATAGTGCGGTTATACATTGTAACTAAAATTTGTTAAAATTAAATACAATAAGACAAAATACAATTTAGAAAAAGGATAAATTAATTTATTGTAGGTTTTCACATGAAAAATATGAATATACAATAAATATAGTATAACAGTGCAATAGATTGTAATCTAAGCATGTTAAAAGAAAAATCCATTAAATTTTTTTTTAAATAATTCATTCAATGCAAAAAAGAAAATACGTTATTTTCTTTTTTGCATTGAATGAATTATATCAACTTTTTTGTGGTGCTCAAAATACGTTTCCATGATTCTACGTAACTCATACCAAGTTTTTCACTCTTTTTTGTCATATTGAATGTTATATCTCCGAGACTACATATACCTACTCCCGTTTCGGAATGGGGCAAAAACCATGACCCCGAAAATTTTATTATTAAAATTATTTCATAATTATTAATGATATTGAGCTGGAATTCTTTGTATCCTCATAAATATCCCAAAGACTACAATGCTCAAAGAAAATAAAATGATAATAAAAAATGTTTTTCCATAGACAATCGGGAACATTCTAAGCGATACGGTTACGTCATTCTAGATTAACAAATAATAATAAATGACGTCATGAGACGTCAAAATAAAGTTTCTTATAAAATGACAACAAATTCAGTAGAATCTTGTTTGAATCATATTTTTAATTATATTTCTTATACAATTATAAGAAATATAATTAAAAATATGATAGAATATTTTTAAACCTACTTCATTAAAACGCAAATTTGACTGGGGTCACTTTGTACCCCGTTCCGGCCTCCGATCCATTTTTCTGTCTTCCGGTACCCGGAGGTTAATGATAAACTGCTTTGCCCACATGATAGTCACTCGTGTTAATGAAACCCAACTTGAAAAAGTACGTAATTATGTTTACCTAGGATAGCAATTTTCCAAAACTAGAGGCATATCAGAACATATTGATTACATAAAAATTAGGCTACTGCAATCGGACTACATATGATATTCAAAAGCAATCTTCCAGTGTATAAAAATATATATCGTATTTTGAAGTGATAAAACTATGTGTTTTTATTAAAAAAACTAACATTTATTAAATTAGTAAAACCTCAAAATACAGGAATAAATAGAATATTCTGTTTAAAATCATCTCTTTATATAAATAAAAAGCATTTTAAAATCAACAAAAAACGTAAAAATTTCTTGCAAATTTAAAACATTATATTTTTACTAATATTCAATATTTCTTAATTTTCTTAGTACGGATTCTAGATAATGAAGTATAATTTATACGTATAAAAAATATATTACGCGTGCATATAAATATTCATTAAAAATTAGCGCCGCCTAGGACACTATAAGCGATTATTTTGTCGCGGCCTGTATATGTAATTATTGTAGATAGTGTTCAATTTATTACTTTTATATAATTAAAAAGGTTCTATCTAAGTTATTGCCCTAAAAAATTGCAGTCTAGAGTATACACTCTGAGATAAATGAATTATAAAAACTCACACTTTCGTAAAAAAACACCAAAATATGCATTTGCAGTGAATGTCCAGCCTTACGTACGGCAAACAATAAAAATAAACCATTTAAATAAATTCGTTCTATTTCGCAAATGATGACAGACAGCCTAAAAATACGAAGCCTACAACCACAGCCTCCCACCGAGCTTCTCTCGGCGCAATATCCGGCTGTGACCGGATACTTTTTTCATTCCATATTCAAATATTTCCAACCCGAATCCGCGCGTTCATAAAAACGCAAACACAGACGCGGGTATGAAGAAATACGTACACAAAACTCTCCCAATATGTTCAAGCTTAGGGTTGTGTTTTCACTACGTGCATGGACGATTTCACGTTTATCGTCAAAATGCTGCGGGCATGGTGAAACGTATATGTATTATCTCAACGAAAGTTTTGTGAATATATTACATTTCTATTCCATAAATTTAGAGTAGGTAATTAATTCAAAATATAATATGTAGTATACAATCAATAAATATATATAAAAAGAAATCCGTGTTTCCCTATCCGCCAAGTTTTCTCCACAACCAGCCACAACCACCCACCGGTGATTATGGTGGTGGATAGACCTTGGTGTCACATCGAAAATGTGCGAGTTTGGTGGGGGTGGCTGCGCGGGGGTGGGAGTGGGTGACGAAAATGTGCTTTTTAGCAAATTGTTTTGTTATGGGAAGGCCGCGAATGCTTCATATTGTTTCAAAATAAGCGCGCCGGCTATGCCGATGAGTCTAGAAGGTTCCAGAAAAACCTGATCTAGAAAGTTCTGGAATGAGGAGGTTCTAGAAAATTCCCGAAAGTTCTACAAGGTTCTAAACTGAGTGGCGGAATGTGTCGATGTGTCTAGAAGGTTCCTGTACATTCGATAAATTTCTTGAAAGTTCTGGAAGGAGAATGTTCTAGAAGGTTTACGAAAATTCTATGACGACCCAAACAGTGTACTAAAAATCTACGCGTGCGAAGCCGCGCGGGCACAGCTAGTACCTGTATAAAATTGATTTATTGATTATGGAATTATTAAATTAATTAATTATTTACTATAGATTTCTTTGGACGAAATTAATTATGATTTCTTAATGAGTGTATTAAGCTTAGCGAAGCTATCGTGTAGGAGAACAGGAAGTGATTTAATTTTCGAAGAATAAATTTTTGATGGAATTTAACAGGCCAACAAAATGTTGGGCGGACCCTAAAGTGACGAACAGACGCGAGCTAATTTGGTTCCGGATGTCACAGGACCCCGAAGGAATTATTCTACGCCCTGAAGTAGACCTTGACAGATAGATAATGAAGAAGCTAAGAAAGGATAATGCCTTATAAGGGCGAAACTGACCCCACTATAAATTAAATTAAGTAAAAAATCGCTTTTATTTATTCTTCATAGGATATGAAGTGATGTTCTGAATAATGAATTAATAACAATTTTGAAAAATTTATAGTTCGACAATTGTGGTAGGCTTTCCGCACACAATTAGAGGCTTGTCGATCTTGGCCTAAATTTCAAGCATTCATTAGTTTTAAAAAATAATGGATCTGAAAACTACGCTAACGATAATAGAATTATTAATATATTTTTTAGAAATGATACTTTTGACACGAATTACATACACGTTGGGTAATGCTGTTGGCATTACCATGTTTTTTACCGAATTATTATTTTTTGTATTTTCACGATTTTTAAGTCATTCTTAATTAATTCTGTACAAGGTGTCCACTGAAAATGTATTTGTTATAAATAATTGAAAATTTAATTTCAATTCAATGTGACAAACGAATTCCGAGAAGTTATTATTTTTCATGGTTCGTCTGCCATGGTCAGTTTGCGTCATAGTCTATGTTTCAGGCAATGTCTAAATGGTAATCGTAAGGAGTGTTTTATGATTTCATCAGTTCTGATGATTGCTAATGAAATATGGCCCGAAACAACAGCATAAAAAACTGAGCACCGCGGAAATAACTTGATAAAGAAGAAATTGTATTATTAAAGGATGGCTATATTTTTATTTAAAAGTAATTATATTCAGAATATTTTGAGTATTTGTATTTGAGTTCAAAATATTCAAAATATATAAAAACTGGTCTTAAAAGAAGTCTAAAATTGAAATAATTTTCAGGCGTATTCTAGTGCAAATGTTAAAAATTCGGATGAATATCATAAACGTATAAAAATAATATTTCTTTAAAAAATCCAATCAAAATATAGATATCTCTTAACCAACGGCGACATCTGTACTAGTTTATAGGATTGATTGATTTCAACCACAAGTAGCGGCAGATTAATACAACTCAGATGCGCTAATTTATATATATATATATATATAAACAATTTCCAAATTTAAAATAAATAAATGTGGTAGTCTATTATGGAAGCAAGTATTAAGGATCTATTCGCTTGGCTATTAGGGCCGTCTTAAAAAGTCAAGAATTTTCCGAGTCGAAAAAAAAAAATTAAGCATACGCGTGTTTATAAATTAAGCAACGGTAGAAGAAACTTAGACCACAAAATTGTAAGCTAGAAAACAGGTATTCAATAATAATTTATTGCTTGTACTATTACTAATCGATAATTATAGTAAGGCAACAATCTGTAATTTAGTGTATCAGGCTCGACGTGCTGGAAGCTATTATCAAGTTATCGTCAAATTTACGAGTTTTAGTCTACCGCTTTATATACACACATACAACAGTATTATTAAATCAAGAAAACCCTGTAAAATAAACCTTAAATAACATTAAATAAGCCAGTTAGAGTTTTATTGATACAAAAATAATATGTCACATCTATATTTAAGTTGCTGGTTTATGAAAATTTTGAAATAATGTGAAAGATAAAATTAATATGCTATCGTCACGTGTCGTGGCTGTGTGAGGAATTAATGGAAACGCCGGTACTTAATTACTGATTATTTAATTATTTAATGAACAAAGTCATTTAATACACATTAAATTTAAGTCTATTCTTTAAATTAAACTGTTTCACTTATTACATACTTAAACACTTTATTATTGCTTTAACACTTTATTCAATATTCACTAGAATATTCCATCCAGTTTCCGCACGTATTATTCGCCTCAGTTTATTTAGCTACGTAATTTTTTTATAGATTATTAGCTGCCGGATTATCGCTTGGTTGGCCACCTTGGCCTCCCCAGCACGCGGCTGCTTTCGCTTTGATTTCGCTGTCAAGCGCTCTTAAACAACAACTACTTGCGCGCGGCCTGGCCCTTATCTATTTCTGGCCAATGCTGGTATCGAATCTTCTAAGCGTTTCAGTGTTTAGGAGAACTTTCTCGTGGCTTCCAGGCTTTTATAAATTTTTCTCGATGCTTCCTGAAAGCCGTAGATTACGCTAGGCCATTCTGGAGTAGGATCGATAGACAGCATAGGATCGATAGACAGTAAAAAATAGAAAAAAATCACACAAATCTAGCAGTAAAAAGAACGTTCATCAAATCAAACCACTGCTAAAATTTAAAGAAAGTAATTAACATCACAACCCTTACATTCCACAATAGTTGAAGTATGCCAGTTTTGGGGGAAGAATTAAACTGACTCATTTTGAGGTGCCACCAGCTATTTCAAATCTTTCTCTACGGGTCCGGAACATTCCAAAGGTAATGGAAAAATGTCAAATGGCCGTTCTTCCAGAATGTTCCAGAAGTTGTAAAAAACCTTCCTACCACAAGCCTGGAACACTTTTCAATGTCCGCGGACACATCCGCGTATTTCTATTGCGTACTAAAATTTAATTACACCACAACTCAAAATCATTTTAATTCTTGGTTATTAAATTCTTTAATAATCTCCCCTTAACAATCAAAAAAAGAAGAGATCAGAATCAAATGTATTTTTAAAATACTAGCTGTAACCCGTCAAAAATGACGGCACTTTTACATATCCGCGGACACATCCGCGTATTTGTATAGCGTACTAAAATTTAATTTCACCACAACCCAAAATCATTTTAATTCTTGGGATTAGTGATTAATTATTTCAACAAACTGAAAAAGTTA
The DNA here is from genome assembly GCA_016648135.1 of Agrypnia vestita. Classification (NCBI taxonomy): domain Eukaryota; kingdom Metazoa; phylum Arthropoda; class Insecta; order Trichoptera; family Phryganeidae; genus Agrypnia; species Agrypnia vestita. The sequence continues at coordinate 29,942 of JADDOH010009079.1, read as the reverse complement.
CTGGACATCAATGAATCTGCAGCACTAAACTCTAGTTCACATTTGCAAGTTTATTACTCATCTATCATTACTTTATAATTGCTGAGTAACACATTCGAAAAACTCCGTTCACTATCGCACGTAAGTAGGTTACTCGCTTAATATTTCACGATTGGCCATCCTGGTCGCTGCTCCGTTGCTAATATCGCACCGGTAGAAACGTCAAAATCAAACTACATATCTAGATCATTCCAGAAGTTTTAAGTGAGCTTGCGTTGCTTCCTGACCGTTCCTGACTTTTCTCAATGTTATAGCTGATTCTGAAGTCTTTTTAATTTTTTTTTATATCATCATTTAAGGAATATTATCCAGTGAACCCGAATGGGTTCTCATATATTATAGAATTGACTTTGTGATTGAGTTTGGTCTTTTTTGACTGCTTATTCTATATATTGTATTATTAATTAAGATTTTGATATACTAGATTTTCTTTTCTTTCTTTCTCATTGTTATTTAATTAGATTACACTACCTACACCTATGATTGTAAGAACAGAACAGAATCCTCACCACACACAAGAATCATAATTTTTTTTGGTGAGGCATACACACACAAAAAATATTGACTCGTAAACATTGTCTATGTATGATTGTAAAAAATATTATATCAATATATATATAAAAAGAAACCCGTGTTTCCCTATCCGCCAAGTTTTCTCCGCAACCAGCTACAACCACCCACCGGTGGTTATGGTGGTGGATAACCCTTGGTGTCACATCGAAAATATGCGAGCTTGGTGGGGGTAGCTGTGCATGGGTGACGAAAATGTGTTTTCGAGCATATGTTTTGTTACGGGAAGGCCGCAAATGCTTCAGATTGTTTCAAAATAGGCGCGCCGACTGTGTCTGTGAGTCTAGAAAAACCTGCTCTAGAAAGTTCTGGAAGGAGAAGGTTCTAGAAAATTCCCGAAAGTTCTGGAAGGAGAATGCTCTAGAAGGTTCGCGAAAGTTCTATGACGATCCAAACAGTGTACTAAAAATCTACGCGTGCGAAGCCGCGCGGGCACAGCTAGTATATTATTAATTAATTAAATATAAAAAATGCTTATTAACAACAGAATCCATTGTTAATCACCCTTAATTCATATATTTTGTTACGTGTTTAAGGTAATTTAGTAACGACCGGCTTAGTTAGAAATATAACAGAGATGGATTGTATTTTTAATAACAGCAATAGCGTTCAATTCGTCTTCGAAATACGCATGTATCATTTATTTTGATATTGTGCTCAAAACATCGTAAGACCCGCGCGTCCAGCGTACCGCACATGTAGCCGACCGGAAGGCTGTTCGGTCTGGCGGAAAACTAGCCATTTCCGTGTTTTGTTTTTTACAAACATTTTTTTCACATCCGGCCGAGGAGTCGGCGGCCGGAAGGAAGTTCTCTGGAGCTACAGTGATGGGAGTTTTTTGGGCTACAGTGATGGGACGCGCTTTGAATACGTTCAGAAATTGAAGCCTTCTTCAGTAATAATGTTAATGATCATAAAACGAGTGTTTAGAGTGAACGCGTGCCATAACTCCAAAAACGTAAATTAACGTTAACACCTCTGGGATTTTTAACTAAATTCGACAAGGAAACACGATTGGTTAACCATTTTTTGGATCGGTATAGAAACGGAATCGCCAATGTGCATTTAATGAAATTGAGATAACTTTTTTAACCGATTTTATAGCCAGTGCGGAGATTTAGAAATTGATATTATTTTATAAAATGCTTCTAAAACATATAAATTAACTGTCCTAAACATTTATTAAAGTTGCTATATGAACCATTTTAATATACGTCACCTTATAATTCTCTATGTAACAATGTCCGTCACTAACGCTACCAAGCTGCGCTACATTAGAGGACGCTGTTTTTAGTCCGTCACAAACATACTAAAGTTTTACGGCAATTTCATTTTTATGAAAGTAAAGTTTTAATTGGAATTTTGTATTTTATTTCGATTTGTATACCGCCAGGGCATAGAAATATTTTTTTTATGTAAAGCTGAAAATCAAACATGTAAAAATGCGCCATTTTTGATGGATACGTCACTCCGATGTAAAACCGATTTTAATTAAAAATTGACTATGTAGGATACACGATATTTAGCAATAAATTAATATAAATAAAACTTTATACGATTTATCACTATGGTTTGTAGATTGTTCGATTGAAAATTGGGATGGTTTTTGGGAGAAACTAGAACCAGGAACACGTGGAAGTAAATTTGAAAGAAATGCAAGATTCGAGAAACAGAGTGAATAGAGCCTGGAGAATGGTCTGGATTAACTAAATTACTGATTGGTCAGAGCCAACTGGCCACAAGACTACAATTTTCTAAGGCCCAAAGTGCTATCAACTCCTGGCCCAATACGATCTCTGGAAAGTAAAGCAGTACAAACACACTTATTACTTTGATTGAATTGTAAAACTTCTTCATATGGATAAAATTTACAAAATAAAGGAAATAACATGTTCCTACTCATATTTAATATATAAACTTAGATGCCTAAATTAGACGAATCAAGATATTTATTTTCTTTTCAGTATCCACTAAATCATAAATAAAACAATTCCTACCTTTTATGAAGTATTTTTAATTTAAGTCTTAAAAAAATGTAAGTAAATTCACTAAGGGTTAAAGATGTTTTGTTTAAATGTATCTATTATTTTTAGAAAGACCCTTTGCACGTAACACGAAATTGACCCCAATAAATGGTCAGCACGTGATATTTAGTTAAAAGTATTAATAACAATATTTTTATATGTATTTATTTATTTGAGGGAAAATTAACAGAATCAGAAATATAAAATAAAGGATATTAAATTATGCCAATCACAAATTTTCCACTGAAATATAGTAATTTATTAAAACAAGTATGACGTAGTAAAATAATTTTTTAAAATTATTTTAACAGCGAGTGGGGAAGGTGAAGATAAATTGTATGAATTAGTTTGTGTGCAGTTGTGTAAATATTGTACGTTTTATGTCCCTTTTCATTGAGTTAAAAACGTCAATGTGGTCATAGTTAGTGTTAAATGAATTTGCATATTTGTCGGGATATCTCTATACATTTAAGTGTATATTTAATAATGCAATAAATAGGAGTACGCGTGTGAGTGTGTTTACTAAAAGTAAAAAGAGCATTTTGTTATTTGCAGACCTACATTCAATTATTGAGGTTTTGAGTTCAAGGTTCTAAAGTTGCGTTCATAAATTAAAGATTCTCGTTCAGTTGGCTTGGAGGGCAGTTTACTGTGGCCAGCCAGCCATGACCAGCCAGCTTAATATATGTATTGGAAAACTGAAAAAAAATCTTTCGGTGTGCGCAAGACATCATTGATACTAATAATATACATAAGGCATGCTTTCTTATATGAGATTATAAAAACTTACGCTGAATTTGAACCGATTAGGTAAGTATTATTTTTATGTTTTTATCATTGAAATATTTATGATTGACCTGATTTATTGATGGTGAAATTTCACAGGCGAGCTCGATGATTATTGATTCCTAATAGGACCATCTGCTAGTATCTGGTTTATTTGGTCATGCCACGTCTTTCGCGATCGCTTTTCCTTTCTGGCGCCATCAACACTTACTTTGCGAATCTTTTTTACCATTCTTTCCTTATTCATTCGCTCAACATGCCCAAACCAACCAACCCATTTTAATTCTATCCCCTATGCTAAGATAAGCCTAAGATTTTTTACTATATTTTATTTTGATTTTTATGATACACTTATATATACTATACTGGGTACAAACTAACCCCATTTTTTTATCGTGTTATGAAATCGAATGTGGTAAAATCGTGTCAGTGGTATTTTCAATATTTTGACACTGAAACTACAATATTGGTTTCTGTGATAAAACTTATATTATGAATGTGTCAAAATTTAGCAATATTTTTTAAATGAAAATAAATTATTAATTTTTAGTATCTTCACAGCCGAAAGGTGACATAAATTTTAAATCATATATCAAAATAAAATTGGCAATTATCTACGGTAATGTAAGAGAGTCCTTTGGAATTTTCCTTCAAAGTAAAAGTAAACCATAAAGCTGAACTTTTAATTGCAGTTGATATCTTTCCATAGAAAATTTCTAAGACTTGTTATTTTCACAGTTCCAGCCTTCCAGTAAGCTAATGCCAAACTAATCCCGAGCAGACTGGAAAAACTTTCAGTTATTACACCGCGACACTTATAACAATTCTTGTTATTGCTGTAACCGAGGCGACGGGGTGGGAGAGCGACGGGCGAGCAAAATACGCAACAATTATTTTTATTAAGTTTACCTCACACAGGGAATTCCAAATGGTCGGGCCAAACTTTGACAGCCTGTAAGGCTCGATATTCTGAACAAAATTTTTAGATGTACGGGGGCTGGAAATGTTTCCCAGAGGAGGTTCGAATGCTTGCAAATGAAATGAAAAAAAAGTTGGGTTTTGTATCCTTTATTATCAAGTGACGAGTTGTGAAACTACCGGTAAGGAGAACAGTTTTGCAATATAATATTGTATTTGCGTACTGTGTGATCAGTCTTCATTGACCTTGGAGCAATCTATACTTGTGCAGTGATTTGTTTAATATATGTCATAAATTTGTCTATTTAAAAAAAAGTTGATATTTTCTAATGATAGTTTTTATGATTCTTTATTTAATTAATAAATATTTTTACTTATTATTGCTTATTTTGTATGTTTTTCCATACACGTCTATCTCACAATTATTTATTAAAATATTTTTTTAATGTTAGATACCCATGTATAAAATACTTGTACTGTATGTATAAAAGGCCAAAAAAAATGATAATAATAATGAAAACATAAGACTTCTACAAAAAGAGCGAAATGATTTTATGGCGACATTATACATAGGTATAATTAATTTTAGTGGTTTTCACCATTTATTTTCAATACAAAAATATCAATGTTTTTCAGGGCCAATAGTCCCTTTCAGGATATAATATGTATTAAATAATTTAAAATCAAAAATCTATTTTATGATCATTATTTCGATTTTAAATTTTGAATTTGTTAGTATACATAAATGGATGAAGGGACCATTGGCCCTGAAACATGTTGATATTTTTAATAAACAAGTGGTGAAAGTAGAGTAAAGTTTTATTATTATACCATTAAATAATAAAATAAATATATCCCTTACATGTATTTTCTTTTGTGTTTATAATTTCTGAATCATAAGAAAATGTGTTCTGTAACATGCTATTCCCCTAATTGTTTAAACATGTTTTTATGTTAATGTCATAGAAGCACTATTTTTCAGTGTCATAAACAAAGTTTTAGCTAAACAAAAAATAAAAGAGAAAATAAATAAACATGTTGATGTCAAAATACAATATATAACGAATGGCAGCTAGTTTCGCATTAAATTGTACTGATATTCACTCTTGTTTCTAGACAAAAGTCTCACCTGTGTGCACCTACCCTTATTTAGAAATTAATGTTAATTTTGTAAGAGAGAAACGTCTATTTAGGAAAAAGATAACGGCTCTTTTGAAACTAAAATAATACTGAAATTTACCGCAGTAGAATATTAAACAGTTATAAATTACGAAGTGAAATTTCTAAGTAAAGATTCAACATATTCTGTTCAAATTCACGTGAAAGAAAATATGTGTGGATCTAACGAATCATAATATTTTCCAAAATCATGATGAACAGTATATAAAATAAGATAAAATCGGATTAAGTTAAATCGGAATAAGATAAAACCATCCACAATTTTATACAAAATCATAATTAGAGAGATTAGCGTTTTGTATTATTTAAATACAGAATTTTGCATATTTTATATACTGGTCGATAGGGTTTATTGAAGATGAAAATCTTAAATGTTGCATGAATAAATGAATGTACAGTATGTATTACGACAAGTACTCAGATATTTATATATTGTTTTTGTAAAATATTTTCTTAGATTGATAATGTTTTAATATTACATTTTATCAAAAGGCGTTCCCCCAGTGATCTATTTGGTCGGAGGTTTGAGCCTCGTTCTAGGAGACCAGCTAGTGAGTCCTATTATCATTGCCAAAAGATTCAACATACATTGTTTGAAAATCCCCATAATAATAATTTCGTTGTCTGTCTATATCTGTCCTTAACTTCCAGTTACGTCCGTAATTAATTTCGAATTCACGGCTAAAAAATGAAATTTCACGGCACGGAGAAGGGCTCGAACCTCGGATGCGCAAACGCCAAGGCGGCACCCTACCGACATTGCCACCACCGCATCTCCGTGAAGCCTTGATTTCTCACGGGTTTACGGCAAATTGTAATTATTTTTTCTTCTTATTTAATTTCCTAATTTTCTAAATGCTCTTCTCATAAAACATAGACAACACAAAAGATTTTACTTTTTCCAAAAAAAAATTTTTTTTCGAAAAATCATTCTATGATAACTTTTATACATTTAGGCATATTGATTCTATCTGCTATTATTTTTGTGAAATGTCCCAGAAACAAAAAAAAAAATGTAAATATCTTCCTTGTTATTTAATATAATAATACCCTTTAATTTATTATTAGTATAGAAAGCTGGTTGCATACAAATTGGGATATTTTTAATTATTGAATTTGAAATTTAATTATAAAATTTTTGTGGGTAAATTTAATATTTATTTTTAATATTATTAATTTTTTTTAGTATATGACGTAACTTGACGAAGGGACCATTGGCCCCGAAACAAGTCGATAATTTAATAAAAAGTGGTTTATACAATGTTAATTAATTAATATTAAAATGTAATATTCCTTTCTTTGAATCGTAGTAATGCAATAATGTCTTTGTGTATTTCTTATGGAATCCACGCTTGAAATTTACAAAGATTTTGCGTTCTCAGAAAAGTGTTCACGAATCCACACTCGTCTCAGTTCTTCAAGTTCTCAAAGGAGTTGTCGCATTAGGGCATTCGTCGCAGAATCGCTAACTAATCACAAAATTGTTTGACATTATTAATCAGACAATTTTTGGACCTGTTGCCTACACGAGCTGAAAACTTCTCGTTTGATGAATTCTTCATTTGAGCAAATGCTGATTTATTCAATACACCGCCATCTTTGAACGGGGCACCGGGCGCCGCCCCGCCGGGCTCCAATAACGGAGCACAAAGTTTTTCGGAGGGTTTTGTTTTTTCCCAATTTGCGATTCGTCATTTTTTAGCCAAGACCCACGGGCCAGGCTCGTATTATCGCCGCGCGGTTTTTCAAACGGTGTTGCCGTTGCGGGGAAAAGTAATACCAGATAACATTATTTCCCAATTTGATCATTTTCGAGACCCTTTTCACATTTTGTAAAACGTAACTAAACTCTTTAAATATTTATAGCGTGGCGCAAAACATAAATACGAACACGGCCGATTTCAGCAGATTTTTTTTTCCAAGTAGCTACAGCCTGTAAAAATAACGTATTTTCGTAAATAAAAACACTTTACTTTGTATTAAACCACGATTTATTGTTGTGCCAACCGGTTTCGCTTAAACTTAAGCTTCATCAGGGCAACTTAATAACTAAACAGTTATTAAGTTGCCCTGATGGAGCTTAAGTTTAAGGTTGGCACAAGAATAAATCGTGGTTTAATACAAAGTAAAGTGTTTTTATTTATTTTAATATGTCAAACCACAAAGTTATTGCTTTCTACCTAAACGTATTTTCGACTGACGGCCGCGAGTTAGGTACCTAAGCCCCATCTCGCATCTTGGTAGCGTTAGTGACGGACATTGTTACACGAAGAAGTATGTTTTTTTTTAATACCTAATAATTATTTACGCAATCTGGTAGCGTTTGTGACGGACAATGCTACACAGAGAATTGTATATTTTTTGACGGAAATTCAAATAGATTGTTTTGAAAGAAACTGGCCATGAACCTGATAGAAAAACGCCCGCGAAACGTACGTACGAATCTTGTTTATGTTTATCTTAGATACGTGGCAGAATTTGTTCATTCTTTGCGCATGGATAAAATAAGATCCAAAAATATGTGCATTTTATGAACAGAATTACACTGCAATGAGCGTGTCAAGTACGCGTGAGTTATGTGTTTTGAAAGGCACGTAAATAAGGAAGAACAAAACACGTAAATGTAAAAATGTGTACATTTACTTCGATGTTAAAAAAGATTACTTAAATTCGCGCTTTATGAGAAAAAATAGTAAGTAATTGTTTTCAAACATTGTTAAGAATTTGTATTACTCCCTTTCTTTTAACTCGTAGCGTCTGCGGTTTGTTGCCTGCCGGAAAACTTTGGATCGATTTTTAACCCTTTTTCAGTGATCCAATCGAGCCTTAACTTTGCAAGCAGACTCGTGGCAACGATAAAAATGGTCTAATAAATTTTCGTTTAGAAATATTAATAATTATAGTATAATTTTGGATTTTTTGAAATTTTAGTGATTTTTTTCAAATTGGAATCAATACAAATGTGTAATGACCCCGACACGTGCAGTGGGCACGAAACCTGATTCAATGAGAAAAGTACTATAATAAAAACTTGGTTTTCATGGGTTAGTTTTTTATACGAATACTTTTTAAAGAAGAATACATAGGAAGATTACGACATTAAATTTTTTTAAATAGGTAAAAATTACAAAAAGAATATTATTTTCAATACTTATTGACTGGCTGAAAGAGTGGCTTTTTTGCTGAAAATTTGAATAAAACCATACAGAGAAGAATTTCTCTGTATGGTTTTAACAATTTTATTTCAATTGTTGTACAGTTACAGTACAATTAAATTCTAATACATATTCGATTCAAATGACAAATAATTTACAAAATATGTCAAAAATATATTTATATTTTTTAATGCAAAGTATGTTGATTTTCATGTCGCTTATCTCCATAACTAATAATATTAAGGTATTAATGTTTCAAAGTTTTAAACTCATATATTACACAACAATTTAACTTATTATTTCCTATTACATTTGCAAAGGCAGTTGAGTACACTAAAGCTACGCAGTAAAAGTATCCTGACCCAGATATTTTTACCGTCTGCCGGATATAAACGTAACAGCAATATTTTAAACTTTAAATGTGTAAACTAAGCCCTCAATGTTATTTCATGAATCTCAAGGGTTTGGTGGAATACCATTTGGGAAACGCTATTAGGAGTAAAATGATAATAAAACACTTCATTATCTTCATATAACAATTTTAGTTACTTACTAAGTTTGTTCATAATTAGGATAATTATTAATATTTTTCCTTTATAAAGTATTGCAAATGGATAGAATAAAATAAATATATATATCTCGCATATCGCATATTGATATTAGGTCGTGGTTGCTTAAACATTTTCGACATTATCAACGAAGGAATATAGTCCTGTTTTCCTAGAGAATTATTTAAAAGACAAGAGTTTATCGAATTCCTATCCCAGCATTATATCATTTCTATCATTATTATAAGTCTTGATAGACAGCCTTGGTAAGCACTAAGCATAGATTAAAATTGTACTGCTAATATCGATATTGCAACCACCACGATAGTCTTTATTCTGACCAGGGATTATTATTCATACTCTTTAAAAGGCATGTTTTAGTAAAAAAAATATGAAAGTGAAAGTAAATTTCAGTTCCTGAAAAACAATGATATTTTAACTACGTATGGATTCATGGGCGATTCTTGAAGTAATAAAGTGATGGGTAAAAACCTTTTTTCATATAAAATAATACTAAGGTGTATTTGAGCGCACACATTGAAGTCTGCTTCAATTAAACGTTTGCACCTATTTGCAACACGTCTATTCAAGCGAAGACGTGTAATTCAGAACACTGCGCGACGCGAGAGACGTAAGTATTGCATTTAGTTGATATTATAAACAAATGCTCAGCTTTATTTGTCATATATAAACATATAAACACATTAACATGAGAATGTTGAATCATGTACGCATGCACGTTAGACATATATTTTTTAAGTTTTTTATTATATTATTATATTATAGTAGGTATATCTGGAGTATAAAGCAAAGACAGCAATATCTATGATAATAGAAATGAATGCAGTCATTTTGAATCATTTACGTTGAACATTTGTTGAATCATTTAAGCATGCACGTTAGACATATATTTTTTATGTTTTTTATTATATTATTATATTATAGTAGGTATATCTGGAGCATAAAGCAAAGACAGCAATATCTATGATAATAGAAATGAATGCAGTCATTTTGAATCATTTACGTTGAACATTTGTTGAATCATTTAAGCATGCACGTTAGACATATATTTTTTATGTTTTTTATTATATTATTATATTATAGTAGGTATATCTGGAGTATAAAGCAAAGACAGCAATATCTATGATAATAGAAATGAATGCAGTCATTTTGAATCATTTACGTTGAACATTTGTTGAATCATTTAAGCATGCACGTTAGACATATATTTTTTATGTTTTTTATTATATTATTATATTATAGTAGGTATATCTGGAGCATAAAGCAAAGACAGCAATATCTATGATAATAGAAATGAATGCAGTCATTTTGAATCATTTACGTTGAACATTTGTTGAATCATTTAAGCATGCACGTTAGACATATATTTTTTATGTTTTTTATTATATTATTATATTATAGTAGGTATATCTGGAGCATAAAGCAAAGACAGCAATATCTATGATAATAGAAATGAATGCAGTCATTTTGAATCATTTACGTTGAACATTTGTTGAATCATTTACGCATGCACGTTAGACATATATTTTTTATGTTTTTTATTACATTATTATATTATAGTAGGTATATCTGGAGTATAAAGCAAAGACAGCAATATCTATGATAATAGAAATGAATGCAGTCATCGAGGTAAACTAATTTATAATGTTCTGAATTCGATATTTTGTAAGAAAAATAGTCTATAAATTTATAGGAAACATGGTTTTGGAAAGGATAGATACCTAAAATCTAGAATTCAGTACAATTTAAATAAGTAGTAAGTGGCTGCATTCAAAATATTTTTTAATTTTTCTAGATATTGCTGCCTTTGCTTTTTACCTCACATATATATATAAAATAAATATAAAAAAATATTTTATACATAAAAAAAAATTAATATATTTATCATAGTACGTATAGTATGCACACCTTTTTTGGTCGTGTGAAGTACACGCCCCTGATAGATATACTAATATAGTACCACGCAACAAAAAAAAAATTACAGAATACATTTGTGGTTGATTTTGTTGTAATATTGTCGTTCACAGCAGGGGCGTGCAGTGAGATCATTGCAGCATGACATTTGCCTAAGCATATATTTTGAAAAAAAGTCGAATTTAAAGATATGCGTATCTCGTAATATTTCAATCACAACTATTATCATATTATACATATTTTGATATATCATCATTTCTGTCATATTAATATTGTATTTCGATATTTTTTCAAAAATATTCGATAGAATGTGTGCACCTTAACAATATTTTGTATGATGTTGTTAATCTTTTATCGCAGTAATATAATAATAAATTGTTTATTATTTTAGGTCGTGTTTAAAAATATTGCCCACATCCAGTTAGCCTGTTTTTCAGGGCTATTTAATATTTAAGTTGGACTGTGAATTACGATCCCATAGGAATCATAACAAAACGCGGACCGGCTCCCGGGGAAAACGGGCCGGTTACTTTTGCATACGTAGCAACGCTCCGACGGGGCATCGGCAAACAGGAACATCCCCAAAACTTTAATTTGGAAACATAGCAACTGAAAAGAGTTGGGTTATAATTGAAACCCGAATAATTTCCAATTTGGTTACCAAATTAGCTAACAAACACAACTATATATTATTTCAAAATTAATTTATTTTTGCGTAATATAAACTGCAATATTTAATATTAACAATTTAAATTAATTTTTAATTGAATTTAATTTTGTTTCATTAACGGAGTGGAACTTTATTTTAAAACAATTTAATTTAAGCAAGTTTTAATGCACTGTTTGAGTTAAATAAAGCTGGATTAAAACTAATTGTTTTAATAGATTTTTATCTAGCAAGACACTCATTATACAATATTAACAATATACAAATTTGGTATAGAATTAAATAAATAAAAACGGTATATATATACAGGAGGTTAATAATCTCGGCCATCCCGCATCAGTTAATCTTGAAAAAGATCTTTGTTCTCACACTACTCATCTTCAGAGAGAAGAGTGGGGGAGGGCGGCTTGTCACAGAAGTGTCGCTCTTAAACGATCATGAAAACAAATTAATTAATCAATTAGAAAGACATATAGAAAAATCAAATCCACGAAAAAATATTTGGCTGCTACCGGATTCGAACCACCGATCTCCTCCTCTGTACGTCTTTCTAATTGATTAATTAATTTGGTTTTAAATTTCACAGAACTATGTTCCGAAAAAAATGCAACATCACAATAAGAATGTGTTCTTCACACACGTCAATTAAGGCCGAAAGTTCAGGGAAAAGTAAATTTAATACGTATTGTAAGGTCCAGTTTATGCCCCATTGTGGGGCTTCTCGTAATTCTGCTTGTATGTGGAAGATTTGGGGAAATATTCGGTTCTAATGGTTTTCTAATGAGTGTGTTAATGATGTTGTGTATCCTTGCTGTTTCTTCATTTAGGCTAGCAACCGTAGAAGCTCCGTCAAAACTGAACTTATAACCTTCTGTCATAGCATATACTAGTATAGTGTTCATGCTATGTTCAGCTATTTTTTTTTGTTAGTGCTGCATGATATCTCATATATCCCTTGGGATCCCAGAGGAATTACATCTTTTGCGTTTCTAAGTAGAGAGGAAATTTTATTGTCTGTTCTGAAAGTTGTTCTAATGTAGTGTTTCTTGATTTTATCTATAGATCCTTTAATCTATGGTAAGTTTACCGTGACTTTGGGGGCTTCTGACTTAGGGTACGCGTAAATTTGTGAAAAAAAAGAACAACGGTATACTCCGAAATACTAAAATTTAAAAATGTTAAAAACCCTCACCGAATAATTGATCAGGTGACTTGAGGCATTCGAGATGTGGATCTACAGAAGAGTACTCAAAGTAAGCTGGGTGGACAGAGTTACCAATGAAGATGTTATGGTTCGGATAAATAGAGAAAAAAAATTCTATTAAAACATAAAAAACCGAAATTTTGAATATCTCGGACACGTGATGAGACCTCCAGAGAAGTAGGAGATCTTGCATCTCATAATGCAGAGAAGGATAAAAAAAGAAGAGAAAGCGGAGTCGGGGGCCAGGAAGAATTGAGATTGACCAATCTAATCCAAATATTGCATAGTTACACTATAGGACAATATTTTCACGTGGCCACCCAACATCGTCACCCGATAGAAATGAGTATTGTATTCAACTTTCAACAGCATGCTATCAGTTTAAAATTTTGCGAAATTATTTATTGGGATCTTGACGAAAATGTAGTATTCATCTTCTCTTATTATTTTGGGTCAGTGCAAAACAAAAGTATTCCCACTCAAACCCATACCTGAAATTATAACTCACCCATAACATCGTACGGAGTACTAATATAATATAAAAAAAATAGAAAAAAACTATAAAAATGTGTAAAATGTGGGTATTAATTAATTTGTAAATATTAATAAAATGTAAGATTTAGAAAAAACTTTAAAAATTTGGAAAAAACTATAAAAAGTAGTCGGCGTCGGCGTCGGTAATTTCTTTTATAAAAACTTTTATTTTTATTTTGATAAATAAATAATTATTCTTTAGGAACTGAACGGGTAAAAGCACCGTCATCTTTGACGGGTTACAGCTAGTAATTAAAATAGTTATGGACCGTTGTTTCGCATTATTCTCATCATTTTTCTTATTTAATTACCATCAATTTATTATGTAATTTGAGTGTAATGCTGAATAAATTTTTAGCGATTGTCTCAAAACCTTGTGTTTATTGTTCGATAATGATATTTTGATGATGATGTAAAGACAAGATGAGAGAGCAAAATTATCACTGTGACGTCAATTAATACATCTGAAACATTTCTCTCCCATCCATTTTGTTTGCTTCCCACGATAATTCGTAGCCACCCGAACAGGGTGGAGGACACTTCAGAATGACGGATATTATTACTTCTCTTCGTCATCACAGCTTGTCTCTCAATGAAAATGTATGTAATTAAAGATATAAATAGGTAAAATACGATTCTATAAATATGTATTTATGTGAATGAATAGAATATTTACACAGTATTTAATTAAAAAACAAAATTGTTGAAATACTGACAATTTTATTACGAAATCGTATTTTATGATTAAAAATATTTTTTCTTTCTCTTTTTATAGACAAATAGCTTGTTCCCTCTGCGAGCTCACCTCATTCTTGGAACACTAATTATAGCTATCTTTTAAGTATGTAGAGGTCAAAGAAACTTATTTTCAGAGTCTTCCATAAAACGTCACATGAAAAACCTTGAATCTTCCATCAGTCCTACATGGGCATGCCAAAATCATATTCGTTGTCTTCCCCATTTGACAATGTCCTTTGATTGGCACATTTTTCTGATGCAGGAGTTTCTATCTTTTTCCTCAACGTCTTTCTAGGATATATCTGAGTGTTCCATCTCCAAGATTCACAGTAGTTCATTGTTTCTGTGGTGAACTATTTGTAGTGATCAGTCTTCTATACTTTAAGTTTCTTTTTATTCCTACGCTTTTATTATTTCATATAATTCCAGCTTGATTTAGAAGCCGCCTTAATAACCAAAATTAATAATATTATTTACAATTCATTTTATTATTAAGACATTATTTATTATTAATTTATTTTAAAAAGTCTATTGGGTATTGTGCAAAAACAAGTTTATCTGGAACTCGTTCCAAAATTGTATTTATTGATTCTTTATTTTGTTTTAAATATTATTTATAATTTATTTTATCATTAAGACATTACTTATTATATTAATTTATCATAAAAGCGTATTCTGTATTCACAATCTTCATAAAATATTTGTACTTTATACTCTAATGTCACCCTAGGACCATATATTAGGGTCAATAATTAATAAAATAAAATTATATAAATACAGAATCCATTTTAATAATTATGTATAAAACACCAACACTTAATTTTTTCCACCATTTTAGATAAAATAGTGGAAAAAAACAAAGTATTAGTATTTTATTCATAATTATTGAAATGGATTTTCATAAAAGTAAACCCTTGGATGGAAAAGGTTTTGGCAGATAAATACAACATGAAAATAAACAAAGACAAAACAAAATGCATGGTTATTAGAAGAGAAGAAGTGTCGACAAATGTTGTTTTGAGTGGTGTCGTTACCAAACAACTGAAAGAATTCACATATTTGGGTAGCAGAATTTACCAATATGGCCGCTCAGAGGCTGACATCATAAGCAGAATACAATAGGCAAGAGTCGCCTTTAACAAGAAATATAAAATCCTGGAATCCCCCAACATAGATTTAAAGGTTCGGAAAAACTTGATTAAAACTCTTGTCTGGAGTGTGCTGATGTATGGCAGCGAAACATGGACCATCGGCCAGAGCTTGTCCGGGAGACTAGCGGTCTTTGAGATGTGGTGCTACAGGCGCATATCCGAAACGACGAGGTGTTGAGCAGGGTGGGCGAAAAAAGGCGGCTCCTTAACAGAATCGCCCAACAGCGAGCAATTTGGATAGGCCATAATATAAGGCATCCGGGCCATTTTAACCATCGTCGAGGGAAATGTTGAAGGCAACAATCGTAGAGGCCGCCCGAGATTAAGCTACGTAGACCAGATTATCGGAGATGTGCGCTGAGCACCTACCAAGAGTTGAAGAGGCTGGCAGGTGACAGAGAGGAGTGGAGAGGGCGAGTGCTTGTTGCAGACCAATCCTAGGATTGCGACCCAAAAAAAAATTCAATTACTTAACAAAATTCATTTATCGTTGTGATACTATTCCAGAATTGATTCAGTCCAAATGTGTGCGTAAAATAATATTCATTTTTAGTCACTTTGTTGTTTAATGAGGCCAAAACGTTTTATAACTTTAATGATAATTTTGCTGTTAGCTGTAGTGAAGCAACATCTTAAAATATTTTATCTTTGATCTGGTATAAGAGTAACGCGTTTAAATTTTATTTTGTCTTATGTGGCCGTGGGAATAGTTTTGGATAGACCTCCATCTGCCCTTAATTTGGCATTGAAAGTGTACCTCGTTTTTTATAAAATTTTTAACAATAAACATATAACTTTTATGGAGCTTGGAACTTATCGGAGAAACAAGACTTTCCAAGTATTTGAAAACAAAATTCTCGACGAATACTTGGGCCGGCGAAAAAGTTCACCAGCGGCGCATCTCAAAGAATGCTTAAAGAACAAAGACAGACAGACATATACAGTTACTGTGCAGAAGTCCAGAAGACAGAGAAAAGCAAGCCATGACATCGACAAAATAGCTTAAGAACATTTTTAATATATAATTTGGAAGCTGCTGGATTTAGCATCCGCTTAGTCAATTAGTAATTAGACAAACATCTGAAGAATGTAAGAAAGTAAGTAACAAATTTGAACATTGCCAATTGGAAACACGGAAGCAATAAAGGAAAAAGAGAGTAAGAGATAAATTATACAAAAATGTTTGCTCTTGACTTATATCTTGTTATAAGTTTCGATATTATATGAATAATGATAATTTTTTCTATGGTCTGAGTGAAAGTATTTTTTAAAAAAAAATTCGAGCGAGGACAAAATTTATTAAATATGTAACCAGCAACCATTAAAAAAGCAAAAAAAATCATGATTGAATTAGCTTAACTATCAGATTTTATAGGAGATTTGGATTACGGTATATGCTTATTTCATACTCATATATTTCACTAGAAACGGTGAAAAAATGAATACTTGCAAGAAAAGAATGTAGAAAAAAATCGAGTCATATACCTATATAATATATTCATCGGTATATTACGCAAAGCAAGTCTCGCAAATAAGATATTTTCTCCGTGTGATTTTTAAAAACACTATTTTTCCAATATTCAGTATTTTTTGACAGTTAAATTGATCAAGAATGTTCTTAGGTTTTCACGGCCACTCAGAATCTTCAAGTTTGCGTTTACTGGGGTATTATGCCGTGTTGTTACGACCTTTCGGGCCGACGTTTCGGATCCCATTGCAGGGTCCATCATCAGGGCTGATGTGTTGTCTTGAATGTTGGTGTTGTGGTTAAGTATCAGCTTGCAATACCGTGCCGAAGTCATGATGTGTTTGTATTGTGTTGTATGTATGATTCATCTGTTGTCTGATCACTATCTCTGCGGAGTCTGCGACGAGAATGACTTTGAAGCGCCGGATACCAAGATGTTTTTAATTTGAGACCATCATCTCTATTAATGTTTATCGGATGCTTGTAGATTTCTAGTGCTTCCTAAGACGCGCATGGTGACTCTTAGGCTTTCCAAGGATTTTCGGTTCGAATGCAAAATGATGGCCGGTATCCAGAAAATGCTCAGCCATTGCTGATTTTTCTGGATGACCGAGTTTGCATGCCCATTTGTGCTCGTTGACCCTTTTGGAAATGGTATGCGCCGTTTGCCCCACGTATACTTTATCGCAGTCTTGACAATCGAGTCTATACACACCGTCTGTTTCTAAGCGATCTCGATCCTTCGCTGATCTCAACATATCCTTAATTTTGAAGTTGGTACCAAAAACTGTCTTAATGTCTCTTTTCTTGAGAGCTCTGGCAATTCTGTCTGTAACGCTTTGGACAAAAGGCAGAAAGGCGATGCCTTTGCACTCAGGTTCTGTATGTTTTTCAGGGCGAACAGACCTCGTACTTATGACGCGTTGTATCTGTCGCTTCTGGTAACCATTGCCTTCCAGTGCGTCGCTGAGTGTTATCATTTCCTCCTGTAGATATTCATCTTGGCATATCCTTTTGGCCCTCGTGGCCAAAGTGTTGATGAGGCCTCTTTTTTGAGCAGGATGATGGTGGGAGTTCGCATGTAGATAACGGTTGGTATGTGTAGGCTTCCTATACACTCTGTGTCCGAAACTCCCATCGGCTTTCTTTTTATTTCAACATCAAGAAAAGGCAGCACGTTGTCTTTCTCTATCTCCATGGTGAACTTCAGGTTCTTATGAAGTGAATTAAGGTGTTCCAAAAAAATCACCTAGTTTGTCTTCACCATGCGGCCAGATTGCAAACACGTCATCGACGTATCTCCACCAGACATTTTCGGAGTAAAGGATGCTGTGTCCAGGGCTGTTTCTTCGAATTTCTCCATAAAAAAGTTAGCAATCACCGGAGAAAAGTGGATTACAATCGTACGCTCCACTTGTTGGAAGAGCTCAACTGGAAAGAAAAGTATCCACTCCGTCAGGCGTGCTCAAACAGTGCCCGACAGATGTCTTCATCATAATTTTTCCAACAGACGTCGTCCACAGGCACATTAGTGAAGAGGGATATGACGTCAAAACTGACTAGTATATCACCCCTTTCACACTTTATTTCTTTTAGCATATTGACGAAGTGTGCTGAGTCTTTCACCCTTGAGGACGTCTTCCCCGTCTGCATCTGTAGGAGACCGGCCAAATATTGTGACAGCTTGTATGTTGGCGCTCCTATTGCGCTCACAATTGGTCTTAGTGGCACTCCATCCTTATGTATTTTGGGAAGCCCGTAGATTGCTGGTGTTTTTGACGCTTGCACAAATAGTTTGAAATGCAAATCGGCTGGAATACTGGAAGCTTTGACCAGCTCCCTAGTTTTTCTGTCGATTCTATCTGTTGGATTCTTCTTGATTTTCTTATAAGTGCTGCTTTCCAAAAGTCCCCGCATCTTCGCTATGTAGTCTACTTGGTCCAAAATCACTGTGGCATTGCCTTTGTCTGCTGGAAGAATCAGGATCTCTTCGTTTACGCGAAGGCTCTTTATAGCTGCGTGTTCCTCTTTGGATATATTGGGACGCGGAGGCTTAGCCTTTCTTAATATAGCGCATGTATCCTGTCTAATTTCTTCTGCGATGGCCACTGGAATCTTGCGCAATGCCGCTTCTACGCCGCAGATTATGTCATCAACTGGAATGCTTTTTGGTGCTATGGCGAAATTCAAACCTTTAGCTAAAACTGATATCGCGGCCTTGTCCAATGAAAGGCTGGATAAATTTTTCATACATCAGCCCTGATGATGGACCCTGCAATGGGATCCGAAACGTCGGCCCGAAAGGTCGTAACAACACGGCATAATACCCCAGTAAACACAAACTTGAAGATTATTTTATTTAATTTGTCTCTAAATAACAAACATGTGTCTTTCGTATGGATTCCTGCACATCAGGGAATCCAGGGAAATGAATATGTGGATAAGTTAGCCAAAGATGCCACAATTTCGGGTGTCCCCCCACAGCGTTTCTTCTGTCCAATGAATGATAGGCTGAATAGTGTTAAAAAGCGTACTAAAGACATTTGGATATCATTGTGGAGTGATACAAGTGATCACAAGGGAAAGCGTTTAAAAAGTATATAGACTAATATTCCTAGCAAACCCTGGTTTAGTAATAAAAAGCTTTCCAAAAGAACTATCTCCATAATATCTAGAATGAGAATTGGCCATTGTCTAGTAGCTGCTCATTTGTTCAGACTGAACATAGTGGAAAGTCCAATCTGCGAGTGTGGTTCGGAGGAGGAAACCCTTGATAACATGTTTTTTGCCTGCCCATTGCGGAACTATAATGCCTTTTACAAAGAGCTGATCGAGGCTAAATTCCAACTCCCAACAAATATTTGTCATCTTCTTGCAATAAACTCGCCTAATCTGATAGCGATAATATGAAAATTCTTGTCAGCAAATGACATAAATATATGATTAATTTCCCTTTCTTATCATTACTTCATTTATAACTTGCAAAATGGCACAAATCGCTCTTTGAGGGCGGATTGCCTTATTTTAAGAAGAAGAAGTTCTGCGGGTTAACTATTTTTAAGTGTTACAGCTGTTTCGGCTTGCAAAACCATTATCAAACAGTGGATAAACCACGTATAAACGACTTATTTATAAAACTTTAAGTTACCCCTTCCCCATTAGAGTAATTAGATATTTGTGGTGAAGCCCTATATTAATGTTCGTTTTTTCTCGGGCACTTATCACTAAAGGTGCCTCGGTTTACAAAATTCTATTTTATGCTTAATTATCAAAATTCCCCGTTTTCTGGAAGTGTTATTTATAAATATTATTTTAATTTATGTTCTTGATTTTGAGATATTGAGAAGTGGAGAAAAGATAATTTTTTGTTGACTATTTAAAAGTTTTATATTTGGATCATTTGTATATTTATTTATTTATTTCTAGTTGCTCGAGTAAATTCATCCTAAAACCTTTTGTTTCTATATGTCAAGGTTTTGGCTCGTTATCACCTAGCGGGACGTGGTTTTCATTTGATAAATGGGCCGCAAATTTTGACACTAAATTTTTATTTTTATAGCAGCGCTTGTGTTCCGTGAATCTAGTTTAAAAATACCTTCCCGTTTGTTGCCACATATATTGGACAAACGTAGTAAGTGATTTGTAAAAGTAAATTGATTTGTATAATTGAAGAAAAAAAGTTTTTTTTTTTTTTTTTTTCTTTTAAATTTATTTATACATATAAATGAAGATAGTTGCTTCACTAGACAATGTCTGTTCTGAAGCAACTACCTGTACAGTTTTTTTTTTTTAAGTTTGAACATTAGCAAGATATAATATATATAATACACATACACGTACATACAAATATATACTCATATACATCTAAATATATATACATATACATACACACACACATATATATATATATATATATATATATAATATCAGAAATAAGACTTATATATTGTCTGTAAGAAATAAAACACAAACAAAAGACTATATATTAAAGAATTATACATTTAGTTTGCTAATGAAGTGAGGTATTTTATTAAATTAATGAAGTAAACTGTATTGTTTAGACAATTTTTTTTTAGATTTCTTGATATATTTTGGTTTTTCATTCAATTTTCAAAATAATTATAAATTTTGTTAATACCCAAATTCTTTGAAGTTAAGATACCGTGTCGCCCTGATTACCATGCATCTTTGACTGACCAGACTTAAAAAGCCCGTATATTATCGCTATCTTTGATCTTCTTACATTACGCATAGCATTTTAACATGTTTTCCTGTACATAACTGCTAAAAAAATGTTTTGCATAAATGATAAAAAAAAATTTTGAACGAGATTTTTACGGGTAAAAATTACAAAACATGAGTTATTTATAACATTTTATGAAGAATTATTTAAATCAAATAAAATGCGAGTATTTTGAAATGTAACCGACGATTACATACTAATCTCGTCAACCTTGATACAGATTGAAAAAATATTTTTACGATAGAAGTTTAATTGGACAAGAATCTAGTGATACAAAATTTGATTTAATTTTTTTTTGTGTCAAGAAGAACAACTAAACGTATGTCACACTGTATGCCTTCGGTAAAATTACTGAGTGCGATCTTATACAAAATATAATAATTACTTTCCGACTATTCATCGTGCGTTTAAGATATAATAAATAAAGGGTGTTTATTTTCAACATTCTATTTATTTTTTAGCAAAGTTGTTAAAAATTGAAGCGTATGGCTAGTGCGCCACATGTTTAGCGCCGATTGCGATGATAATTTACTAATAATAATTTTTATTTTTAAAATTGTTTAAATGGATTCCATCGATATCCCAGTATTCATTACGCCATTAATTGATGATCATTTTTAAATAGTGAATAAATAATAATAAATTTAGTTCCATGGTGGAAGTTTGTCATCTTCCACAACTATCATCTTATTCAACGTCATCTTCTCTACTTACAAAAAGATAAATCAGCATTCTGGACATTTTACAGTAAATTAAAAAATGCTGGA
Organism: Agrypnia vestita; assembly: GCA_016648135.1. Taxonomy (NCBI): domain Eukaryota; kingdom Metazoa; phylum Arthropoda; class Insecta; order Trichoptera; family Phryganeidae; genus Agrypnia; species Agrypnia vestita. Next base: position 8,016 of record JADDOH010009079.1, on the reverse strand, counting down.
AAAATCTAGAATATGCCACTAGATTCGCGAAACGTCTGAAAACCAAAAAAATGTATATAATTGCGATGACGCCATTGCGATCAATAATTTGTTGTGACGTTTCAGTACACAGAAGTGATCCCACAGTAATCAGCGGCGACGATAAATTAAGAGAGTACGTAGACCATTTTTGGCGACTTTTGGCGGGTGTTTCACAGATTCACGAGTCATTTATGCCAAATTATTATTGTGAATTAAAGATTAGTGCTCCAATTAAATTATTGTCCAGTGACTTTGGTGATAAATAAAAACTTTAATTAATGTCAAGTATTAGATTTTTATACCATCGCTGCGATCCCGTGACAATATAAACGATTTTTATCTATACCTATAAAACTCAACGTCTGTCTGTCTGTTCTCTATACAAATCCACACCGTTTGTCCGATTCGATACAAATTTTGCGTACTTATGCTTAAGGACCCGGCGGGTAACATAGGCAACATTTCCTTCCTATTCTCATACCCTTTCCTCTCGCCCTGACATATTTTCGATGCAAATCTGTACCGTTTGACCGATCGGACTCAAAATTTGGAAACTTTTTCTTTAGGACTCGGCGAGGAACATAGGCGATATTTCCCCCCTATTCTTTTACCCCTTCCCCTCCCGCTGAAATATTTTAAATGCAAATTTGTACTGACCGATCGGACTAAAAATTTGGAAACTTATTCTTTAGGACTCAGCGGATAGCAAAGGCAACATTTCCTCCCCCTGACATATTTTCGATGCAAATCTATACCGTTTGACTGATAGGATTCAAAATTTGTAAACTTATTCTTTAGGACTCGGCGGGTAATAAAGGTAACATTTCCTCCCTATTCTCATACCCCTCTTCCTCCCCCTGACATATTTTCGATGCAAAACTGTACCGTTTGACCGATCGGAATCAAAATTTGGAAACTTATTCTTTAGGACTCGGCGGGGAACATAGGCGATATTTTCCCCCTATTCTTTTACCCCTTCTCCTTCCCTTGAAAAGTTGTAAATGCAAATCTGTACCGTTTGACCGATCGGAATTAAAATTTAGAAACTTATTAAGGACTTGGCACGTAACATATGCGACATTTTCCCCCTATAGTTTTAACCCTTCCCTTCCCCTGATATATTTTCTAGGCAAATCTGTGCCTTTCGGCTGATCGGACTCAAAATTTGTAAACTTATTTATAAGGACTCGGCGGGAAATATATGTTACATTTCCCCCTATTCTTTTAACCCTTCCCTTCCCTGATATATTTTCTAGGTAAATCTGTACCTTTCGACCGATCGGACTCAAAATTTGGATAATTATTCGTTAGGACTCGGCGGATAACATATGCCACATTTCCCTCCTATTCTTTTAACTCTTCCCCTCCGCTTATATATTTTTAATGCAAATCTATACCATTCGAATTGAACCTTTGTTTACCCTCACAAATTTATTTTAAACTTTATCCTTAACCCGTGCAACGCAGGGTTAGGAGAGCTAGTATTTTATAATATACACGATAGTCACTATAGTCGTAACAAAATATACAGCCGTGTCTAAACTGGGAAGGTAGAATGTTGAAGATGACCATTGCAATGGACGTCTTAATAGTAATTAAAGAAAATTTCAAATATGAATATCGTGGATCTGATATTTTTTAAGATTGTCGATTTACTTTTAAAAACCTAGCAGAGGTCTAAAAGATCTCACTAGAATCAGCGAAATTCGTCGTAACTTCGGAACACCACTTTCTGCTCTGTGAGTCCACAGGCTTTTGAGGGGAAACAAAAACGTGTTCGTATACGTACTTCGTGGTAATTTTGGCTGTATTTGACGCCAATCCCGACAATTTTAGGGTGTGAAAATCACCCTTGAGGTGAGTTTTCACGAAAACGGCGCTTTATGAATTATGCAAATATTATTATTATTATTTATTATTAATTGGCACGTATGCGACAATGGATGAGATTGCTAAAAAGAATCCAAACATCTACTGAAACGGTGGCGATATTAAGATTCACCGCCTCTTAAGATGTCTGACAAAGTAACGCCATCAGTTTTCCGCAATTTTAAAGCATTCCAGGGTCGCCCAATATGAGGATCCTCCATTTAGCAGTTTCATTCATACTGTACCACTGTAGTGACTGTGAGCAAATGAAAACAGTGGAAAGTAATTAACGATTTATCAATTATTTTAACTAATTCACAAAGTCACTGGATTAGAATTAAATTTAAGTACTAATCACTAATTCAATTAAATTCTATTTATTTTTATATATAACATTTGAATAAAAAACATACACTCAAATCGTAAATTTTATAAATGATGAATTAAAATATATCATATTAATCATTTTAATTAATTCACACTGTTTCCCAATTTATCTCCATCTGTGTACACTTTATTATCGCTTGAAAACTCTTTCGAGAAAACTCCATTTAACTATCGCATGTATAGTAGGTACTTCGCTCGATCAACACTGCGGTCGGCTTTATCACTAGTTATGTCGCGTCGGAAATACGTCGGTTCTCGCAACTTATCCGTATTCTATCATATCACCTTACAATATTGTGCAGGTATAAATTTTGGCTTCAGATAAATATTTTTAAGATGCTGGATAAAAAAAATTATATGGACACACTCTCGCAATTCATTTATGTTGTATATTTTTATTTCATTATTTATTTATACGCGTATATTTAGACCCTGAGTTATGTTTTACAGTTACATTGTATTAAAAAAATTTTTTTTACGATAATTCGAGAATTACTATCACTATACAGACTGGGCAATGAGTACAGTGAGTTTGTAGATGTATTCCATGATTTAACTTATTTCAAAAGAAACATGCAATTGATTCTGAAACAATGACAGTTTTTTTATGAAAATCTGCTAAATTCTTACTCTTTTACTCATAGTTTTGTTGATTTGTTATTTAATTTTTTTTATAATTTACTGAGTTATTTTAAAATGGGTACTGCTTTTGTTGTAGCCATTTTTAAAAACTGTAAGCATGTCTCTTTGCTTTTACTTAAATTTTGAATTGTGCTCAGTATTATTCAATTTCAATATTACCAATACTACCTACTAGTAGATAGACCCCAAAATTTCCTTCGCCTCTGTCTGGGTTTCCCTATACTATCATGATAGACAACATGGATAAAGGCAAACAATAAATCATTATAGCTACAAACGGTAGCCTCAATTGAGAAAAGAAATCAAAATGAAAAGACCTGGAATGCTGGCAAAAGGCGTCATTTTTCACGAGGCGGTTCACATAGCGGCTGTTGCTAAGCCATCTGCAATCGGGTTCCAATTGCTAAGCCATCTGCCTTCCTTACCTGGTGTGGTTCCGTCAGACTTCCACCTCCAGTCTAACCTTTAAAAATCTAGGTGGGAAAAAAATTACTCAGACAACGCTATTATATATGTGCTCCAATGATTATGGGACAATATTTTGTAAACGAAGCCGAATCTTGCTTATTTATGTAAAACCTAACCAGACTTGAAGAATGTAAAACCGGGATACCAGCTGTGATATTCGACAGAAAATTCGGGTAAATTTTCTCAGCTTTAATGAAAAATACAAATAAATTAAACCCTACTCTTGTACAGTGATAAGCAATCCGTCACCGAAGTGTCACATATTGGTTTTTAATTATTAGGCACTCTGTGTGCTATATTGAAAGTGAATTGTGAATGAATAGTGAATAAATAATAAACTATAATAAACTACTTAAATAAAAACTAAAATATTAAATCGACATCGATAGTCATATTTTGAATTTAGTTCGTAGTTTAACTTCATGCACCCAATTTATAACATTATTAGATTATCTCATCATCATCTTTATCAAAGTGCTTCCTTTTCCCCTTTTTTGTGATGTCTCCGTATGAGTTTACCAGTCCAGACCCATTGTGTTTTCAACACATATTTTTTTTGTTTACCAGCTTAATCTAAGACGACCCACCGGTTATCTTCTTAGGGTGTTGCCACGAAATTACTTCTTGGTATTCGATCCGCTGGCATTCTTAGCAGATGTTCAAGCCACCTCATTTGTGATATTTCCATATGTAGGAGTAGGGACTCTTTCCATATGCCGAGTGTGTGCCCTATGTCGGCACTTCTCACTCTGTCTATCAGTGTGACTCTCGCTTCTCCCCTTAGAAAACTCATTTCGGATCCTTGCTCATAAAAAATATATTTGCTGGTAAATTATTTAAGTATTGAAAATCTTCTAGGCCGTGTACCATGGGTTTCAAATCACTGCTCTAATGTGTTTTTTGAAGATGACGAATATTTCAGTTTATCACATTGATGTGTTGTTGAGAAACAACAGCATAATTCATATAAAAATGCTAATTTTTCATAGTAAAATTTTCCATTATGTAATCCTTCACGTGAACTTACGATAATTGTTAGAACGGTCATTTGTATTGAATTAATTGAGTAATTTTGTGGTTTTGTTTAGTATTACTTAATGATTTTACTGACTTATCCCTAACTCTGCGTTAATAATGTTTTTAGTTCCAGTCCAATTACCGAGTATGCTATTAAGCAAGGCAACCAGGCGCGCTGCTTTATACAGTACAGCACTGATTTTAGATAATAAGTGTTACAAAAAATGCGTGTACTTCTTATGGTGGTATTTTAATTTCGAGTATTGCTTACCAACAAAAGCAAAAAAATACATTTTACACAAATTTGTCCATATGTAATGACAAACAGCAAAAATGCAAACATATTTGCAAAAAATAATGGTGGATGTACTATTTATTGAATAAATGTATATTTTTAATAGTAATAGCCATAGAATATGGTAGACGAATTATCTATAGTATTATTACCCGTCACAGTAACGTATGTTGGAACTATTTTGAAAAAGAAAACGATGATCCAAATCGTCTTATTTATGTTATAATATTTATTGTTTATAAGTCAGTTATTATATACCTACTATTTAAAAGTGTATTAATTTGTATTATTTTTTCTTTTTGTAGCTGAAAAAACACTTTTTCGGCTCCAATGAAAACGCGCTAGTGATATATATTTTTAAAATTATTCAATTATGCATACTTATTACTTCTTTAAATCATAATAATATGGGTAATTATAAATTTTCTTCTTTTCTGAAATCTGGTCACCCTACATGACACTTGGTCTACTTACTCCACACTAATGTCAACGCTGTGTGTAAAATAAAGGTAGGCAATTGAATGTTCATAGAAAAACTTACAGTGGTAAGGTAATATTAATTTTCTTAACATTGCTATATTCCTTGCTAAATTGGTTATTGGGATATAATTATCTGTTCGAAGAATATTTTTTCTTCTTCTGTATGAAGGCTTGAACTTTTGGCTAATATAGTGGTGAAAACAAAGTGATTTGTGTTTTATTTTGATATAATTATACCTACTATTGCGTTTATGAATTAAGCCTCAGTATGATGTGATATATATATATATAAATATGCATATATTATAAGTTATATAGCTTAGACTAGACTTCATAAATATCAATGATATAAATTAGGCAGAGCATTTGGCTAATTACGGAAATGTTTCACCTCGCAAGTTTACCCCTAGGAGATTTAACAAAAACAAAAAATGTCGAGATCTGCAAAAGCCGTGTTTACGTATCAAGAACACGGATAATTATGGAGTTTTTATCTTAGTTTGTTCTCCAATGACCCAAGTGGAAAAAGTGTAGTTTTCTCTTGTTCATATTTGTGGGCAATTAAAATGTATGGAATTTTAAATTACGGTAATTTTTGAAAAAAAAATTGTTAAAAAATTACAAAATTTTCATTATTGAAAATAATCAAATAGTTATTGTATGTGTGTTATATTGTATGAGTAGAAATAAAAATAGTTGAGTGTGGTTTCACTAATTAAAAATGACTCCATAACTGTCGACATTTATCCAAAGTATAAAGAATACTTTCCATTCAAAATTTAATGAGGAAGACCCCCCAGAACTTTTTCTACTAGTAACGAGACTACGTGCCAGATATAAAAATTCGTATATTTTCATAATTTTTCAAAAAAACACACACCCTGTTTGTTTTACTTTTAATACAATATTATTTTCTTGGTTACGCCACTTCATTAAACCATCTGTTCCTAGGTGGTGCTATGGTTATTTCTTATGATGAACTCAATTATTATTAATATAATTTACATGAAACATATACACATACTTAAATTGCACCTCGTTCTAGCGTTACCGCCCATGTAAATCTAAACAACTTGCCCACCTTACGACGTTACACGTCGACCTAGTAAATATAGCGTGTTACTAAGGCACTAATGATTTCTATAAAAATTACAAGTAATTAATAAAAGATTATTATTATATTTCATTTTAATTTAATTAATTTTATTGTAAACTTTTTATTATAAAAATATTTTTTGGCAATTTTATGCAGGTCACATACTTATCTTATAATTGGTAATTCACTGTGTAGGTTACACTTAAACATAAATAATGAACACTTAAGCAAAACGTTTGTATCAGTGAATATTATTTTTAAAAAAATATTTTCATTACGTTATGGGATTGTTCGTACTTCTAGACGGTTAATATAGCAAAATTGTTAACGCATTACCCCGACGTTGAATTGTCTCCAGTTTGTATCCCGAATTTCATCAATATTTTTTCGATAGACTAAGTTTTCTGTATGTATTTCAAATTTATCAACCTAATTGTATTAAATATCATAAAATTTTGTTGTAAAATTGTAACCGCATAGTAAAATTTATTTTCATCTCGTATATGCATTTTGTTATGCAACGTATTGACTCAATTATGCTATGGAAATTCCATGATATTTGTAGTAGTTTTAGTGCGAAGTTGATTTTATTTCCTGAGACACTATTCTTACTGACTTCTATGAACTCTTAATCTTCCTTGATCAAAATGCACTCGAAATATGTAGTCTCCTACTAACTGACCACTTAATCTATTATTATCTAACGACATAAGACACCCTAATTTTGTTGCTCGATATAAAATATTTAAATTTGATGGAACTGATTTAAAAAAATTATATGTTTCTTAGAAATTCCTCAGAAATAAATTACGTGATAATGTAATGACAATTTGGCATAACAGAAAGACGAAATTTTATAAATTGACGCAACCGTACCATACGGCAGGAACATTAAGATTCCGAAACATGTTGTTAACCATTGAATGGTAAGAGGACAATCATTTTTATTTAACCTCCAGTTATAAGAATGAAGGTAGATACTCTATAATATTGTTAAAAGATATAAAAAATCAACATATAAATTATATAAAAACAGTATGAATTGACCCTTCCAATTAGAAAAGCCGCAATAATCAACGGATTACAAGGTATTTTTCACCTATATGCGAAAGAAAATAATTTTTCTTGCTATTTTTTTGCTCTACCACTAATGTTAACAATGTTAAAAATGAAAAAAAAAATGAATGGCGGCTCAGAGCGACCAACGAACTTTTCAGAAAAGTTTGATTCAAATATGATAAGAATTCCGGAAGTAAACATGTATTTTCTAAGCGACGGTTATTTAGGGATGTCCTGGAAGATGGTTGAAGAAAATTCATTAAAAAATTTCGGAAGTTGCGTTATGACACTTTTTGTTATAGTAGGTAGTGTTTCTATCGAAATTTGCCTTGTTTTTTTTTTGATACTAAAAAGATCACGGGGCGAAAAATTTGAACTTTAGAAAATGAAATAAAATATTGTGACCTCACCAGGAAACGAACCCGGAAGATATGATAAGCCAGTGTCTTTTTCACTGACTTACGAGGACCGCCTATGGAGCACGTTTTATAAAATTATAACTTTTTAACATTAAATGTTACAGATTTAATTTTTTTAATTTTTATAATACAATGTATAACAAAAACATGTACAATACTAACATATATTTTAAAATAAAATTTAATTAGCAAATATTACAAAATCACATAGCTACATTTTAAACTTTTACTTTAAAAAAAATAATGAAATTTAAAAAAAAATG
>JADDOH010009078.1:0-16118 GCA_016648135.1 Agrypnia vestita | reverse complement strand
TTTTTTCTACATCCTGTTCTCCTCTAATTATGATTGTTTTTAATTCATCTTCTCGTTTAACAAGGATTTTGCCATTTTTATGCCACACATATTTAAAATTGTGGTTTTTTCTAGCAATTTGGACTTTCCATAATAGATTTTTTTTAAATGGTGACATTCCTTCTTTGACGTATATTAAGGGAAGTGAAAAGAAAAGGTAAAGGTGTATGAGAAATTAGTAGGATTTATATGGGGAAAATATTTAATATAGGACTGTTGGAAAAACATAATTGATTATTAAGTATTTCACTATAAGTGTTGACTGACTTTTTTATTTCCAGAGCTTCTAAATTATCTAATATAATTCCCAACCCATTTTTATGTAGAATAATGAACCCCTGTGTTACGGCAAAAATAATGCTTTTTATCAATCAAGTGATTGGCGAATTTACCAGCAAAAAGAAGAACTCGATATGGGTACCCCACTAAGCCCTCTTATTGCTGATATTTTTATGAGTAATTTAGAAAACAAAATTTTAGCATCTAATCACACTTGTCTAGCGTCTGCTTGCTTGCTTGTCTTGAAAAAACTTTTTATCGATTTTTAACCTTTTTCCCGTGATCCAATCGAGCTGAAACTTTGCAAATAGACTCGTGGCGATGATTAAAATGATCTAACAAATTTTCGTTTAAAAAATTAATAATTTGCATTTTTCAAATCAGTTACCAATCATCGATACAACATAGACAAATTTAAAATACTTTAACCGGTGGCACACTAACATAACTGTTAGTGTGCCACCGGTTAAAGTATTTTCACTAGTTTACACCTTGAATAATAATTTCGTTGTCTGCCTGTCCGTTCGTCCATCCGTCTGTCTGTCTGTCTGTCCAAGTAACTTCGTGTAACGTCCGTAACTTCTATAAATTAACTTCTTTATAGTAATTTTTTTCAAAAAATTTTTTACGAATTTTTTTTTCGAATAAGTTTTTTTATTAGTAATTTTTTGTACTAAAAAAATTTTTTGCGAATTTTTTTTTAATTAAAATAAAAAATACTTATTCCTTAGGAACCGACATGTAAAAGTACCGTCATGACGATTCACAGTACACGGTTTGATGTTGTTACAGCTAGTTTTAACTAAGTTAGTAATCAATATATATACATATATCTATATATATACTGTGTCTATATATATATCATATATATCATCTTGTATTAAACATATTTTTTCATTTTATTTTAAGGAACGAGTCCCGTTACCTTACCCGAACAGGATGTTACCAATTTCACTATCCCAAAGCGACTTAACGTCGTCATATTTGATAGTTTTATGTTTTTTTTCTTTGAATTATTAATTCACTTATTTATATTAATTCCATTTTTTATGTATTCCTTTCCATACATAATTTTTTTCTTTTTTAATTAATTATGATAATTGGTGTATTCTCTTTATTTCTTATTTCATTTATTTAGTTATCGCTTACAAATAATATATATATAATATATATAACTATATATATATATATATATATATATATAATTGTTGCAAGTAATCCCGCCATTAATAACGCGCCGCGGCACAAATTGATTTGTGGGTATCAATCGATCTAGAACTTAATTCGCCTACAAAACTAGGGTTAACGCACGGGCCCCAGCTAAGTACCGGCACAGTATAATAAATACATACAGTATGTTATCTTGGCAGTGTCCTTGAAATAAATACCTACGGCCGCTTGGTACTTAAACTTGGTTAAAAACGTACCAGGGCTGCTCATTGACTGACTCTTTATGGTTTGGGGTGCCATAAATTGACCTAAATGTATGCGTGGGAGCGTCTCACCCTGCTTGCGTCCGTACGTTACTGCAGCCCTGCGGCGACTGAGCAGTTCGAAGTATACCGAGATTTCGAAGGGCGTCGTTTCGGCTGTTTGTATGAAGATATAATACTGTATGCTTTACTATACTGTGGTACCGGTCTCTCTACCTGGCTGGCCACTTATTTTAAAACTTGTGCGCGCGTTGCAAGTTCCCCCACGCCGGGCGCAGCGAAATGGTGGGAGATACGTACCTACGTGCTTGGCCGTTCTTTCATCGGTCCCCACTTTCAAATCTGTTCAACTCAACTGTTCCCGTCTTGGTGAGCACGACTCTGATACCCCACTTCACGATCCAGTATGTGTGAGTTATTTATACTGTACTAATTTGTATGTCTCTTTTCTTATAGGGCCCTGCCCTGTTAGGCCAATAAATACAATGTTTGCCATACGATGCCATGTATGGATGGCCCGTTATCTAAGATTATCAATATAATATAACGATCCTGTGCTGCCCCGCGGCCAGCTATACCTCTACTTTACCTGCTAACCACTTTCGGAACTTTCTCATGGCATGGATGAGAGAGGCGCTTTGTAGATGTTACCATTGTTGCCGCAAGGATTTCCTGTGGTCTTGGCTGTCGGATGAGGGATGCCTGATCGCACATCTTCGAGTCCTGACGCCATGTGGATTCTGCGGTGAACATGGATGCGCGACGATTACATGTGGGAGCTCCACCCGGAAGATAGAATCATCACGTGATCACCCAAATGTAACATCTACAAACGTGCGGCACCATGAATTTATGTTCTAATTTTGCATTTTTTTAATTTAGAATCATTTTAATGATACCACCATGCAAAATTTCATGTTGTAATTTTAAATTCTTTTTAATTTATAATCATTTTAAGGGTACCACCATGCAAAATTTCATGTTTTAATTTTAAATGCTTTCTGATTGAGAATCACTTTACTGATGCCACAATGCAAAATTTTACGTTTTAATTTTTAATATCTTTTTAGCTTAGAATCATTGTTATATTATATTTTATTTTGACCCGAATGGAGGTAGAGCTTTTATTTTGGCCAGCGCAGTCTGCCAGTGCCTTTCAATTATTTTATCTACTCCATCGTTCTGCCCGATGGCATATTAAACGTGATGCACTAGCGCGAATCTGCGCATTTTGTCGTATTTCGATTTTATTTTCTAATGCAAATCTTTTATACGAAGTGCATGATTATATTACTGTTTTAAAATTACTTCTTTTATTTATGTAAAATCCTACCCGTGTACTCATCTCATGCATTGGTTTACAAATTTAAAGACCTGGATCTGCGCCACATACTATCAAGTATGAGACTTGTGTTATACCGATGAACCAGCTGGTGGGATGCATCTGTAGCGTGAGTAGGTGAGAAATGCCACTCACCATCAATACCACGCCGCTATGTACCAATATATATATATTGATTATAAAAAGTTTGCGCATGTACCATTCCACCAACGCGACCCAAATTTTGTTTTCTGCGCATTCCCCCACTACGCCAAAAAATTTCGAGAAGTTTGCAGGCAACTGTACGTACCTATGTTCTAAAAAGTGGTATTTTTATGAGGAATAGAAATGAAATTATAGTGATGACCATGGTATTGGCTTTGTTGCCATTAGTTGTAGTGTCGTAGATAGAATAAAGAAAGGAGTGCCGAGATGGTTTGGTCAAGTGGAACGTATGAACGAGGAAAGGATGGTTAAGAAAATATATGAGGCGAGTGTTGAAGGCAGCAGGAATAGAGGGCGTCCGCGAAAGGCCTGGCACTATTAGATACTACAAGTATTTGAGGATGGCCCTATTAAAAGCCTCAACAACCGTAGAATTTGTATGAGAAGATGTATGAATTTGGCCGAAGCAAAAGTGGTATGCCAGCAATACTCTCTGCCTACCCCTGCGGGGAAACGGCGTGATGGTTTAATACCGGCAGTGGTAAGCACGGAATATATGCTGGTAATTTAATGCCTTCTGTTTGTTTAACTTCGCAGAGTAATTAATCGCATGTACGGTTCAAATCGAATGTCATGTAGACCTATTTTACTGTAGTAATGTATACTGATTCGATTGTCTTTCTTATATGAAAAGAGGCCTACACGGGTTAAATTTTTATGTGTTTCTTTCAATCTTTTACGGTACTGATATACATGCGCATTAGTGGCACGTGAGCATGCACAGTATTGAGCTTCTTGAGCTATTGCTAATCAGTAGCATGTGTGTACGCACATTGCTAGTAATGACTATGCTCATTACTAGCACGCTCAAAAATCAACCGCCGGTTGATTTGTGAACATGCTCATTTGATTTGCGGGTGATAGGGGTATCTTTTGAGTATTTAAGGTACAGATACACATGCTTATTTGTGGCATGCCACTTAGTGGCATGCTCATAAATCAACCGGCGGTTGTATGGCTAAGTGGCATGCTCATTACTAGCAATGTGCGTACACACATGCCACTAATAAGCAAGGCCTAGAGAAGGTCGATATTGCGCATGCTCACGTGCCACTAAATAAGCATGTGTATCTGTAGCTTTATGAACAGGCTTGCTTATGAGCATGCTAATGTCATTCGCGGCTAGTATCGACTATCAATGCGATCTTCTCAGTCCGCGACAGATGAAACGAAAATGGCGCGTTGGGGAGATGACAAAACATTACTTTTCGTGACTTATTATAGGAATCACGAATGTCTGTGGAATACTCGGTCACCGCTATGTAAAAAATAATTAATATAAGTAGCAAGAAATAATGTTTATGAAACTTTATTAAAAGACACGAATAATTACAATAAAAATTATAAAAACTAAAATCAAAAATGTGCCGATGGAAACTCGGGAATGTTTTGATTTATTGAATTAGAATTTCCTGTTTCAGTTTGCAAAGTTTCAGTTTTGAACAAGAGCGTCTCTATTCTATGACAAGAGCATGCCAGTAATAAACATGTGTGTTTGATTGTTAGCTTTGAGCATGCTCCTTCATGAGCATGCTAATAACGAGCAAGTGTGTTGTGAACAGTTGTTAGAGCATGCTAATGAGCATGCTCAAAAATAAGCATGTGTACCTTAACTAATAAGTTGCGGCTAAATCCGAGACAATGACCCCATTGCATATACAACGAAAACGAGTATTTCACTATATTATTGAATGTGCTAATGATAAAATGAATAATAAGATATTACACTTTTAAGTTTCGAAAAATGCACCGCATATTTTGACATTTCATAGGCAATATATGAGGTTAGGTTAGGTTATTAGGTCTGGTTTGGTTAGGTTAGGTTACTAGGTTTGGTTTGTTTAATTTAGATTACGATTATTTTAGTTAGATTAAATTAACAGGACATTAAATTATATAGTGAAATACTTGTTTACAACGGGACCATATTCTTGGATAAGTTGCTCTCCAGGTACACGGCACCGCTCACTTTCTTAGATTTGAACCGTCGCGTATCATTCCGACTAGTTGAATCTAGGCACAGCACGAAACGCGATATCAGGACGGCGCGGGGCGCTCAGCGAGCGAGCAGCCGCAAATCAGCCGGTCATCGACAACAGCGAAAATAATTACCGAATCAAACGCTCCACAAAAAAATACCCAGAGCCAAAATATCGAGTTTCAAGTATACAAAATGAACAACGACCACCATTCGCATTTGTCTACGAAATTAATGAAGATAAAATCTGTATCCAGCTTCCAGACAATTACTGGAGACTCGGGATCTTTGTTCGATCCTGCGGGGACAATGGGAGCGCGACTACCCGAGCCCGGGCCCTTTGGGGGGAAGTCGAGCGGAATTGCGAAACAATGCGGGGCTCGGGCATTATTTGAAATTCGGTACTTTTGCGCAAGTTGTAGGGATGGAGATGGATATCGGGTGTCGGGAGATGAATCTCAAGGACTCGCGGGATTACCTAAATCGAAGGACCGTTCGGGGACGCGTCATTACTAGTGATGCAACGAACACCACTTTCACGAATACGAATACGAATATCCTACTATTCGGCGAATACGAATACGAATAATTCAACGAGGTAATAAATAATACACCACTGTTTTTTTTTGCTAAGAGATTTAATAATCAAAATTTGCCACCGGCAAATTTTTGTTCAAAAAGCGCAACATGTCTTTTATCCGTTTGTACATTCTCAGCGGTCGAAAATAAATATATCACTTTTTTCACGCTTACGATAGGTCATGTTATTAGATACAATTTGAAATTATTTTATAAGAGTTAACACTTTTAAACACAATGGAAATAAAATGGAATGAACAATACGTATTACAAAACAAAAACTACATGAAATGAGCACCTAACCTTATTAATAACCCAACAAAGATATAAAAGAACTCATGTTACGCTGTGAAACAAGTAACAATTGACAACTTGGGATCTCAACAAATCCATTCATGAATGTTAGGGGAATCCCCGATACTAGAGTGATTAGGTGTGTTCAGATACACGATGCACAGCCAAGCCGTAATTTACATTGCGTTCAGTTATAAATAGTTTGTTTTTAATATTCGTGATGATATTCGGCGAATACGAATATTCGTATTCGTTTTCGTTGCGTCACTAATCATTACGTCAGTATTCAAGGCGCTCGCGGCGTGTTCCTAAACGCTCACGTCAAATATAATACAAGAAAATTGCAGTTTTGCGAATTTAAGTAAAGACATCGCTTCGTCGCAATCCAATAATGCTTCCGATTCCGCGTCTTCGTACACTTCCGGCCTTCCGCTACGTTCTTGGTCTTCGATGTCAAACTCACCGTTCTTAAACTTTTGACACCGCTCACGACAACTTCTCTCACTTAAGGCAGTCTCACCATATGCTTCTACTAGCATAATCATCTAGTAAACAAAAAGTATTTTTTACAATAGACGTTATATTTTTAGACTCTCTTCAAGTTAAAACGTCTTTTTGTAATAAAGCGCGTTTTATTTAAATAAATTATACATTTTAAGATGCATTTTGATGCTTTGCACCGTTTAAAAAATTAAATAAATAAATGGAAATGACAAATAAGTAAGTCCCATCTATTTTGCGTGTTGCCGGTGTAACAATGTCGTGATCTTGAGAATAGAGGGTATACAGTGACGACGTAACGTATACCAGACACTGTATACCAGGTATTCTCACTAAGAGGCCGCGCGCTTTGACGTCACACATGATGTGCACTTCCATCTATGCAGGTACCGGGCTAAGAATGGACGCAGCACGAGACCTGTCAGGGTGGAAAAGAAATTAAAGTTCCTCTCGCCTCATTGGCTGCAGCGGGTTCGGAGAATTGGACGTAAAATTTATCTTATGTCCTTAAAAATATATATAATAGGAATCATTTTAAATATAATATGTCCCCAGATAGCCCAAAATATATGCGGCAGAAATTTTCGTAACATGTTATTAACATTCTCATATACTTATTAAGAATCCCCAAAGCAGTTAAAATGGAATAAATATTGCGCTTCTTGTGGTCCAATGGGCGGGCTTCTCATACCCCCACACGTGGCACACGAGCCTGGCTGCAGTAGATATCGGGCTTCCGGGCCTGTTGAAATGTCAAAAAAACATCGGACCAATGAAGCTTTCGCCTGCTGTACAACCCGGAGCCAGGCGTCTCTGTCCTGGGCCAGCTCGCCTTATGTATGTCCCTCATATCTGCGAGGATCTTCTTCTTCTTCCTAGCACTGTCCCAACTCATTGCCTAGGTAGGTTGTTGGAGTCGGCTCTTCTCGTTCTCAGGCTGTATCTTCTTCGGTTCTGGGTATCGCTTTCGTCCAGGCCGTTTCTCCGTAATATTTTGGAGCATTGAGTCATCCGGGAGTTCTTTGGTCTTTCTCTGGATGACTGTCGATGAAGCTCCGCAGATATTGCCTGCTTCACCGAGTGGTCTGGTGGTCTTCGTCTTACGTGCCCGTATCACCTCGACTGTTGCTCCTCCAGCTTACTATTTACGTCCTTGACAGGCAGGCTACGTGAACTTTTGATCCTGCCTTTTAGTGTTACTCCTGCCGACCATCTAAGCATTCGCATTTTTGCTGTTTCGAGTTGCCTAGAATAGGAGTTGTACATAGTCCAGCATTCTGAGCCATACATTATTGCAGGTCTGCCAGGAACCACGTACAAAATCATATCTACCAATACAGTATTTTCTTTCTTTTTCACTTATCTTTAACTACCTGGAAAGCGGGAATTCTCACAATTACGACTTGAACCAATGTTATTATCGCAAATAAATTATGTCCAAAAACATCTATATACAGGGTGTACCAGAGCAAGCAGCAGACACTTGGCCGGTACATTCCTTACTATATTATGAGTCTAAAATGTTCAAGTAACCATGGCCTAATATCAATAGTTATGGAGATATGCAATATCAAAATTTGCATTTTTTCAATATTTCTTACTTATTTTTTGCAAAAAATTGAACTATCATTACAGCATCTTATGTCGATTATGAAAAATTCATTCGCTTTAATACAAGTCGAATAAAATGATAAAAACCTTGCAAAAATTGAAAAAAGTCATTTTTTACAAGGTTTTTATCATTTTTTTTAAGTTGTATTGTAGCAAATGAATTTTTCATAATCGATATAAGTTACCGTAATGATAGTTCAACTTTTTGCAAGAAAATATCAGAAATTGCACATCTCCATAACTATTGATATTAGGTCATGGTTGCTTAACATTTTAGACTCATAACATAGTCAGGAATCTACCGGCTAAGTTTCTGCTGCTAGCTCTGGTACACCCTGTATACGGGACTCGAAAAGTAGATTATAATATTTGTAATGTCAGCGACGTAGAATACCCGAATAGAAAGAGGCTGTCATGTAGCCGGGTATGAATAATCAAAACATTTAGTGTCCAATGACCTCACAACGAATCAACATCTCCGACAAACAAAATAATATGTAAATAGGGCTGTCGGCGCGGCTCTCCTCCATCACGCTTCGGCTGGCCCGCACCGAGGTCGGCGCTGGTCCCGGCCAGGTGGTCGGCTGGTCGGGCGGTCACCGGGGGACCGGCCCGGCCCGCCTCGCCTCGCCTCGCCTCGTCTGGACGGGGCGACGATCTATCGCCAGGAGTGACAAACCTCCTAATGATTACCCTCCACTGCTTGTTCTTTCGTCGAAGGAAGCGAGACTAGCGGTAGGTAATGGCGTTCTATTGCCAACCCTGATGTATGAAAGTGAAGCCTGGAATTAGCGAAAGAGGAATGAAAGTAGTCTGAATTCGGTGGAAATGCGGTCTCTAAGACGCTTGCGTGAAAATCTTTTGTCGATAGAGTGAGGAGTGAACAAATTAGACGTGAATGCAATGCTGGCTGTAATGTGTAGAGTAAAGAAAGAAGTGCCGAGATGGTTTGGTCATGTAGAACGTATGAACGAGGAAAGGATGAGACGACTGTTGAAGGCAACAGGAATAGAGGACGTCCGCGAAAGACCTGGCACGATCAGACGCTACAAGTATTTGAGGATGGCCCTGTTAAAAGCCGCAACAATCGCGGAACTTGTATGAGAAGATGTATGAATGTGGCCGAAGCAAAAGTGTTGTGCCAGGATAGAAGAGTGCCTACCCCTGCAGGGAAACAGCGTGATGATTAGTTAGTTAGTATTTTTTCTAATACATGAAATTCGTGTGTTGTACGTAAAAAAAAATGATATACCTATGCATTTAATTGGAGCGGAGTGGTAAATTCTTTTTAAATATCTGCGTTCAACAAAATGGATGACCATTTAATTAAAACTCAGAACTCTGAAGATATCTTTTTGAAAATAGTATAACAATATTGTCAGAATCTAATAGACATGAACTGAAGTAAATTCCCATTGCACAAATTGTTACCTACCACGTCAGGTGCCGCTCCATTCGCCTTGTTTAAAAAAATATTTCAAAAAGATCGCTTTAAAACATAAAAGATATTTTTCTTAACTTTCCATTAAGAAGGCACTGGTTATTAAAGTGCTTGAAATATGAAATATAAAGAAATATTTATATCTAAGGAGGGAAAAATTGGGTGCAGGCCAAATATTAATGAGAGTACCTATATAGGTACAGCTACACATGCTTATTTTGAGCTTGCTCAAAAATAGCATGCCCTAACAACTGTATACACTTGCTCATTATTAGCATGCTTATTTTAAACATTCTCATAAATGAGCATGCTCAAACCTAAAAATCAAACACACATGCTTATTAGTGGCATGCTCTTGTCATAGAATAGAGAGGAACTCTAGTTCAAAAAATTCAAGTGAACCAATAAATCAAAACAGTTCCCGAGTTTCCATCCGCACATTTTTGATTTTAGTTTTTATAATTTTTATTGTAAGATTTGAATCATTCATGTCTTTTAATAAAGTTTCATAAACATTATTTCTCACTATATTATTTTTACACAACGGTGACCGAGTATTCCACAGACATTCGTGATTCCTATAATAAGTCACGAAAAGTAATGTTCTGTCATCTCCCCAATGCGCCATATTTGTTTCATCTGTCGCGGACTGAGAGTATCGCATCGATAATCGACATTAACCGCGAATGACATTAGCATGCTCATAAGCGAGCCTGTTCCCACATGCTCAAACGATACCTCTTCTCGTGGTGAATAAAATAAGTGCGTGTGCACATACCACTAAATAGCAATGGCTCAAGAATGTCAATACTGCGCATGCTCACACGCCGCTATTAAGCGTGTGTACCCAGTACCTTATGTTACATTTTGATAATACGTATTATTAGTGGTGGTGGCTGACGGAGTTGTGACCCCTGGAAATGCTCCCAAATCCAATGAGCCGAACTTGTCTGTGTGACTGCTCCCGATGCTGACGCTGACGCCGGCCGACAGCCGCTGGACCGCACCAGAAACCACTTTATATTACCTACAATATACGAGACGTGGCCATTTAGAAATCTTCCAAGCCGAGTGCGGAAATATTTGTATCATTTTTTGTCAATATAGACAGAAATGGCCTTCGCGGATTGCTTTTGCTAATCCTGCCGCTTTTATTGCTCTAGATAGGTTAGGTTAGGTTAGGACACTCGTCTAGCAATCTAGCAGTCGGGAGACCTATTTCCGTAGCGCACGCGTTCGGTAACAGCTTAAATTATTTATTGATGTGATAATAACAATAATAAGTTTTATTTATATCCTATTTTGTGTTATGTTACACTTGGACTGCCTAACTAGTGTTGGTAATAATGTGTAGGTAACCTTTTTGAAGGCAGTCGACTATTTACAGCGCGAAAAAATTAAAAATACGTATACGTATTTCTAATTCTTTTTAAATAAAAATTCAAAATTCAATAGAGGAACTGAGAGATTTGTGTTCTCGCTGATTATTTGAATTTTTAAGAATAAACACATATAATTAATTGGATAAATGAATTATGAATTCATTATTTCAGAATAATTTTTCTCTACACCCAGAAGATGACGCGCGAGTTCGCCGTTTTATCAAATGAACAGTCAATTATAGGCTAATAGGTAGGTACCTACTACTAAAGATAATTAGTGGGATCACCTGCGGGCTGACCCTACTAAATATTTCACGGTTAGCTAAGGGCTAGTGCCACGTATATCGCGGAAAATTACGCGTGTATTTTATATCAAAGCCGTTGACAGATATTTTGCATGTTTGTATTTCTTCTGCAACGAGGAGTTCTGACTTTCATCACCAATCCGGTTCGCGGTAAGGGAACTAGCGATCATAACCCGGGCCCGACTGACTTCAGTCAATCGTGCAAGCGATGTTAGATGACTCGAGGCTTCGATGTTTCCTCGAGTAGATGACGGGGGTTCCTGCCCTGACGCGGGTTTGTGGTAAACCACAAAAAACAGCTCAACTTTGTTTGTTTTCGCTGCGATGGTGAAGGTACCGCGGCCAGAATTATTCGGCCAGGGTTTAATTAATAGCGGAGGCAGCGGGCTCCAGCGTCCAGGAGCGGCTTCATGACGGGCAGATGAGTACACCTGCGGCAGGCAGCACGGTTGCCAGCACTGCGGGTATCGCTGGGAGGTCCAGACACTGATCGGAGGCTGCAGTATCGGGTGTCGGAGTATGATCTGAGCAGAGGACACCCAGCCTCACCTGCTAAGGTTTATCAATGGACTGTGTTGCTCTCGAGGAATTTGGATGTGCCGGAAATTAATTTATTACAGGCACGTGATGGATGTAATGATCGAACAACGTTTCCGAGACACTTTATTCTGTGTTGCTGTATTTTGAGAGTTATACTATCAAGGCCCGGTTTTTTCAAGTTGGATTAGAATACAAGTTGGTTTAAAGCGTAGATTTTAGGGAAACGGATCGTTTGATTGGTGGAGGACGCAAATATCTATGCTTTAAACAAACTTTTACTTTGATCCAACTTGAAACAACCGGCCCTAAGGCTGGACACTCACTGCAAATGCATATTTCGGAGTTTTTTTTTTTTACGAAAATGTGGGTTCTTATCAGGGATGTGCAGTGGGAACATCGCAGCATGACTTTTACGTAACCAATTATTTGTAAAAAAATTGGAATACAACATATATTTCGTAATATTTGTATCACAATTATTATCATAGCATTATTTTTTTATATATATTATAATATATTTTCATATATCTTAAAAATCTGTAGCACTAATATCTGATTACTATTTTTTTCCCAAAATATACGTTTACAAAAAAGGCATGCTTCAATGCTCCCATTGCACGCGCCTGGTTCTTATTATTCATTTATATCAGAATGTATATTTTAGACTGCAATTCTTTAGTAGTATAGTATAGTATAGTATAACTTATAGTAAGAAAGTACGGTTTCTAGATAACGAAGCAAACTATATACGTATAAAAAAAACATATTATGCGGACATATAAATATTCATTAAAACTTTGTACCGCCTAGGACACTAAAAACGATTTTTTTGGCCGCGGCCTGTCGATAATGCTTATATTTTCTTAATTATTGTAAAAAATGTTCAGTTTATTACTTTCGTATAATAACAAAGGTTCTATCGAAGTTATTGCCCTAAAAAATTGGAGTCTTGAGTATACATTCTGATATAAATGAATAATAAAAACCCACATTTTCGTAAAAAAAAACGCTGAAATGTAGTGAATGTCAATTGTAGCGTGCTAATTTATTTGAAAGATCTGCAGCATTTCAAACATTGAGCCATTTTCTGAAGTTTCCTCTTTCTACCTACACCTCCGCTGCCTCCTACCGCCCTCTTCTTGATGAGCTGCAAGAATGTAAGAGATCGTATATTTGTTATTGCGAAGAATGTGCTCAAAGTATGTGGTTTTTCTTCGTTTAATAGTTGTTAATAGTTCTCTCGACTAGTTAATTAATAAATTAACGAGTCAATCCAGGATTACTAAATACCTGGGTGGGTTCAATACCGGGAATGCTCTTATTATACTTACATTGTGCGGTCACTTTGGCAAATATGCCGACGACCTCGAAGAAGGATAGGTAAGTGATATGAAATATTGATTTTAATTAAGCAACTTTGTATTAACCACTTAACTAGTAACACTACGTTTACCGGTTTCGAAGATACCACCGTATCTTCATCAGGACGGCCGCAAACTAACTATCCATTATCACTTGCAATCATACAGGTAGTGTATCCTAATTAAAAAAAACAATGAGAATTAGGTAATATATTATTTACCTGATATATCGATAATCTTAGAATAAGCAGGCAAACGAGACTAAACTCAATCACAAAAGTCAATTCTACAATAAATGAGAATCCATTTGGGTCCATCATTCATTGTGAATCCACTGGGGGAATATGCACACATGACGCAAACGTGAAACATCCACCATCATACAAAGTAAATCAAGTAATTGTAGAGGTATCTTCATCGATTCGAGGGAGTGCTCGACAGTATCTCCCATGAACAACTCGTATCAGAACCAAAAGAAAAAGGAATTGATCAAACAGCCCCAAACGGGTAAAATGCCACTCACCGAACAGACCCCAGATAGTCAGATCAAATGAATCTCGAATAAATCCACCAATATGTGAATTTGGAGTCCCCCAAGGTACGGTCCCCAGACCTCTACCATTCCTCACTCGCGTAAACGGTGAGCTAGCATTCCACGCAGCATAGTAGACGACACCGTTAACTTATTAGTTGATTGTGCGGAGAGCCCGCCCTGGCTTGTCAGACGAGGTAACTGTCCGGCGGCGGAGGGAAGGTTAACTAGCCGCGCCGAGTGCGGCCGGGACGCGTCACTGATGACTACCGAGGGGAGGGTGTGACGGTGTAATGGCGCGCGCCCCACCGATGGCGCTGGATAAGGAATCATTGTAGATCCTTAACTGCGCGCTGTAGGGGAGGGTGGAAAGCCTTCACCAGATTTTATTATAATATGACTTCCAAACGGGGGCGACATAAATTTTTTTACATGCTTTTATTAAGTCTCACTTGTCTGGCAGCAAGTTTTCTTTCATTATTTTTTTTAATTTATACATATTTTTATTATTACAGATCGTGCCAAGCCTTATACAGCTTGTCGGCACGTTTCTTTTTCATTTTCTTGCATAAGTACATAGCATACATATTTAGTTATAGTTACAGTATATAAAGGATAAAATATATATAGAATATAATGATATTATATGAACATAACAAGACTTAAAAGTAAACTTAGTAGTGAGACTAGGTATCAGATAATATATAATAAAAAAAAATAAAAAAATGAACATCAATATGAATCACTGGGATCAAGATTCTTAAAAAAATCATGGAACAGCTCAAAGTAGAAATGAAAAGGCATTGAGGCCAACAGTATGAGGCATGTGACTCTTGTTATAAATATTTGAGCTACTTCCTGAACAATAATCTGAAATTTAGCAAAGAGACGTATTCCTAATGACAATACAAAATCAGTTAAATCATCCAAAATGCTGACGCGTTGTTTTATCTGACATTGTACGTGCCGGTGACATCTGATGGCTTCATTATTTTAAAAGTGATTTTTTTTTTAATGTGAAATTTTTGAATTTAAAGGTAACATTTGTTTTGGGGTTAACCTTGAAATGTCGTTAATTCTGTAATGCCACGCGTAATTCCTGAATGTGTTAGGCCCGGTTGTTTCAAGTTCGATCAAAGTAAACGGTCGATTAAAACTTAGATTTTTACGAAAACGGATCGTCTGATTGGTGGAGAACGTAAATATCTACGCTTTAAAAGAATGCTTGCTTTAATCCAACTTGAAACAACCGGGCCTTAGTCGTAACTTAGATAGGTGCGATTGATTTATTAACATGAACTGCGATGGCTAAGCGGAAGCGGGTAGAAGAGAAGAACCAGAAAATGACGGTATGAGAAGATAACTTATTCAGGACAGCGAATGCGAATATTGCAGATGGTTATATACCTCAGTTTTTTTAATTTCATTTTGCCAAGTGCTGCAGGCATCACAGATAAGTTTTTCTATATTTGATACTCAAAGGCGAACAAGCACGCGTGGATTTACCGGCTGAGAGCATCACATTAGTTTCTTCGATCCACTCATTTGCATCGAAAAATTGTAAAAGGTATTCAAATTCAAATTCAAATGTTTATTCAATGTTCAATGTTACAAATGTTTACAGTGTTTACAAAATTAAATTAAGCTTTTTTCATTGTTGCCGAGTGTCTTGGCAGCAAGTAAACACTAAATTGATTTGACGCCCTGCCTGCTACACTAGTAATTTACTGTATTATAGCAGACAGTGCTCTTCCAGTAGTATAATGTTCAAGAATATTTATTACTTATATAACATTTGTAAATCAATCTTATTGCCAATTAAAGTAATAGTAATAATTAAATTTTTACAATTTAATAAGGGTTTTAATTAATTCTATTATGACAAAGAAAAAAAAATGATCTGAATAGGATATTAATAAAATAAAATAAAATAAAACAATTAAAAGTATTTAAAAAAATGACAGTAAATGTTCTTGCAGGATTAATATATTTTAAATTTAGTTTATATCATGACATACAACATACTTACACCTTAAACGCACTGTAAGCAATCATCCTTTAATAATAATGTAACAGGTATACAATATACACCTTAAACGCACTGTAAGCAATCATCCTTTAATAATAATGTAAAAGGTATACAATATACACCTTAAACGCACTGTAAGCAATCATCCTTTAATAATAATTTAACAGGTATACAATATACACCTTAAACGCATTGTAAGCAATCATCCTTTAATAATAATGAAACAGGTATACAATATACACCTTAAACGCACTGTAAGCAATCATCC